>OZ004642.1:2767345-2916106 GCA_963924495.1 Nemapogon koenigi
GCATCGATGTGATTTTTTGAATAGAGATAGTATGAGGGCCGGAGCTAAGCTAATTTTTATCTAAAATATATCTTTCCCGCAAATTCTTGTTGGAATTTTTTATAAAGAACATGATTTTCATGTGGAATACAATGCACCCCCTTGGGTAGGTAGCGTGATGTTAAGTAACCTATATATAACCTTCCCCAAGAATTGGGCTATCAAATGCAAAAAGATTTTGTATCAAATCGGTTCATAGTTTTTGAGTCTATAGAATACGATTTGTTCGTACAAACATATAAACAAATCTTGATTTTTATAGATATCAAATATAGGTCAAGAAGAAAATTTAATACAACTTGAATCAGGAGATATTTCACAATAATGTAATCGCTAATAAATAATTCCGTATTTTTTTTATAAATGAACAAACAATATAAACAACAGTTACGGCCTCTATACCTTGCGGTGTGACCAGATACACCAATAACAGTGTCCACTTTTTGCCAGTTGTCCATATTGAATAGAACAGGTAGCAAACCTGTTGCTGCACTTAACGGACCTCGATGTGTCACATCTTTAACAAACTTAAGTAGGTATTTGTTATTTATGTGCCCTCCGAATCGCGATTCATTAAATAATTTATAAAAAAATATATTAAAATAAACTATTTAAAAAGCAATAGAAACGAATATTTATTTATTACTTCAGTAATTAGTAAGTTTTAAAACTTATGTATAATCTAGGCAATGTTAGTAATGCCCACATCTGAGTGCAGATACAACAGGTGGGTGGTGGGTGGTGGGTGAAGAGTCGCTTGTAAACACAGTCAAATAAAATTACAAGCCAGACGTTTTATTTTCATTAAATTTAAAAAAAAAAAAACCCACAATTATTCAAACTTATTTTAAAACTATAAAATTATTATCATGTTTTAACTTTTTTAAATTTACAATTTAAATTATTTAATAAACATTAACTGAAGTTAAAAGAAAATCATAATTACAAAAATAATTACATTTTCAATAAAAATAAGAAAATTATATATCTATTAACTTACCCGAATGTAAAACTTCTCACACTCACAAAACTTTAGAATTTAACAAGAAAGTTCTACAGAACTCAAATAACTTTTTTTTCAATTTCTAGAAAATTCTATACAATATATATGAAAAATAATTTCAACTGGAACTAAACAAACTCGATAAGTATTTAACAACACGTCTTATCTTCTCCAACGTTTGTCGAGTTATGAAAGCAATTTTCAGAGGGAATTCACTGCAAGGGGTGCAGGGGTAATGGGCGTGGTCTTGCAATGGGCGTGTCTTAATGTGATTATTGCATTGAGTCGTCAGTCTCTTATTGGTTGCACTATAGTAGCTCTTGTAAATTTCAATTATTTTTCGACACGCCCTTTCATTTTCACCTTTGATATTTAAAACTAGTAGTTACGCAACGTCCTATTTCCAGATTCATTAAAGTTTCCAATGAAATTTTCAGCATTTCTGACTGTTTTTATTTTGTATTCAAATATTTTATTTTTTGCTGAATTTTATTTCATATAAACTACATACTCACTCACACAAAAATATTCATATATTTTATTAACATATAATCTATAAATTGATGATAAAAGCAATGTTCCTTATTCGACTAAAATTACACGGGCGAAGCCGGGTGGGTCGCTGCATAGTAGGATATAACACTGTAAGAGAAATAGTTTATAAGTTTGTAAGTTTGGATTTAGTGGGATTTCGAAAATATCCACGGACGAAGCCAGAAGCGGAAAGCTAGTTACTTAATCAAATTAATTAGATAAAATCCAAGAAACTATATTATAAAATTCCTCCAAATAGTTCTGCGGCATAGTGCCCAAGGCCCAAGATGCTAGCAGCGTTCCCGCACTGGTTTGCTATTTATGCTTATACATTGCTTAAAGAACGCACCAGCTCCTGCAGGAGCTATAGCCATGGCTATATTTTAAACTAAATCAATTACAAAAAGTTTATAGGCTTTATTTTGTTCATTAAAAGGATATATTGAAATCTAAAACTTATTTATTTGAATGACAAATTAATGCTGGACTTTACTTTATGTAGAGAAGGTATCTCGACACGTAATTTTATACAAATATTTTCATTTGAATGAAATTAATTTAGTAATTTCTTTATTTGTTTAAATTTTTCTGCCCCCGGCTTCGCCCTTGGATATTTTCGAAGAAAATAAAATATAGCCTGTGTCACTCAGGGAGATTTATATTAGTGAAATATTTTTTAGAATCAGTTCTTTGAGAGATTACCCCCTACATCCAAACTTACAAACTTTACCTCTTATAATATTAAGAAGTGTAATTGCATATATCTAATTTATATAAGCAATCACATCATGCGCCATAATTAAATTATAAAAACATTAACAATATAAATTACATATTTCTTTGTTTTATTTCATTATGGAATTTGAAAATGTATCAATATAGATTTTTTTTACTTAAGTTGTTAAAGAGACTGGATAGTCAAGTTTTAAAAAAATCCACGGCCAAAACTTGGGGCGGAACTGATCTTATACAATTATTTCATAAATCCCGTATGCCATGAGAATACACTGACGGCAAATTTTTGCCCAACTTCTCCAATTAACGACCAGAGAGACAGAGATTTGCACAGAGATAGCAGGAGGGCCGGAGAGCAACATAGGCTACTTTTTATCCCGGAAATTCTTCGGGACAAATTCCTTTGCCCGTGGATTTTTTTTAAATGTGACATTTTAAAAAAATTCACGGGCAAAGCCGGGGCAGAAAGCTAGCATTATAATACTGCAAGCACTCGTTTTTAAACAAAATATAATCTAGATCAAAAAGGGTGTCCGTAGATAAAATGCCGACGGAAAATGCAAGTACAAAGTCATCGTAGCACTCGTAGCGTATTTCGTAGGCGTGCATATTATACTTGTGCAATTTTTACTTCACTTTAAAACTTGCCATTTGAGATTTTAGGATTGTTTTTGATTAGACTCACAAACTCGTAGCCTCGTAGCACTTGTTGAGTCGTAGCATAAGTTGTTCAGAGACATGTATATTATACTTCTGCGATTTTACATCATTTTGAAACTAGCCATTTGAGATTTTAGGATTGTTTTTGATTAGACTGACAAACTCGTAGCCTCGTAGCACTTGTTGAGTCATAGCATAAGTTATTCAGAGACGTGTATATTATACTTCTGCGATTTTACATCATTTTGAAACTTGCCATTTGAGATTTTAGGATTGTTTTTGATTAGACTGACAAACTCGTAGCCTCGTAGCACTTGTTGGTCATAGCATAAGTTGTTCAGAGACGTGTATATTATACTTCTGCGATTTTACATCACTTTGAAAATTGCCATTTGAGATTTTAGGATTGTTTTTGATTAGACTGACAAACTCGTAGCCTCGTAGCACGTAGCGGAGGCGTATATCTGTGAGATTTCACTTCACTTTAAAACTTGCCACTTCATAATTTAGAATTGTTTTTGACTAGATGGACAGGCTCGTAGCCTCGTAGCACTTGTTAGTTGTAGCATAATTCATTCGGAGGCGTATATTTGTGAGATTTCACTTCACTTTAAAACTTGCCACTTGAGATTTTAGGATTGTTTTTGATTAGACTGACAAACTCGTAGCCTCGTAGCACTTGTTGAGTCGTAGCATAAGTTGTTCAGAGACGTGTATATTATAGTTCTGCGATTTTACATCACTTTGAAACTTGCCATTTGAGATTTTAGGATTGTTTTTGATTAGACTGACAAACTCGTAGCCTCGTAGCACTTGTTGAGTCGTAGCATAAGTTGTTCAGAGACGTGTATATTATAGTTCTGCGATTTTACATCACTTTGAAACTTGCCATTTGAGATTTTAGGATTGTTTTTGATTAGACTGACAAACTCGTAGGCTCGTAGCACTTGTTGAGTCGTAGCATAAGTTGTTCAGAGACATGTATATTATACTTCTGCGATTTTACATCACTTTGAAACTTGCCATTTGAGATTTTGGGATTGTTTTTGATTAGACTGACAAACTCGTGGCCTCAAGCATGTAGCGTAGGCGTATATTTGTGAGATTTCACTTCACTTTAAAACTTGCCACTTCATATTTTAGGATTGTTTTTGACTAGATTAATAGGCTCGTAGCCTTGTAGCACTTGTTTAGTCGTAGCATAAGTATTCGATATACTTGTGCGTTTGAACATTAATTTGAAACTTGCCATTTGACTTTGCTGGATTGTTTTTGATAGGAGTCGTAGCACTTCGTGGGCGAGTATTATTATACAGACCGTTTTTATAATATTATGTAATGATTTATTTAGTTATTTACCTTTTAGTGGAAAATATTGAAGACAAAATTCTTTTCTAAGAAAAAATATTTTATCAGAAACAGCTCAATATACTTAGAGACAAAAATAACTTAAGGGCATATTAGGGCTGCCATAATAACATTTCAACGTTTATCAAGAAATTGGAATAATTAGAGATCAATCCTTTTAAGTATCGTATTAAAACAATAACGTCATGAGTAGCCTCATTAGTTAGAAAAGGCTAAAGTAAACAATTACTATTTAACTTATGGATAAGATGTCTTGATGGATTTTTTCTAGCAGACGCCCACGGGTGAAGACTCGTAATTTTATTTAATTAGCTCTATAAGGAATCTGTGACATCTGTATAAATAAAAGTTAAATGTAATAGTATGAATAAGGTTTTAAGGGAAAGAAAAATTGGAAAATTCGGGAAAAACTGAAAAACTTTGTCCCAATGTTTGTCCAGGATTTACTTAGAAACTACTTAATGGATTTAGATGACACTTTTAGAGATCATAGTCCATGCCTCGGGTGACCTAAAGGCTGGCTCTTACCTCGCTCAAAGGATCAGTTTAACCATTCAGCGAGGTAACGCAGCCAGAGTTTTGGGAACCATGCCACCGGGAGGGGTTCTAGACGAGGTATTCTTTTTATAATTTGTATATATAGTTTTTATGCGCAAATAGGTAGTCGATAGCCTAATTGGTAGGACGGTGGACTTAAAACCGGAGGTCCCGGGTTCGAATCCTACCCCCTGCCAAAATGATAAGCACCAATCCGGAGGGCACGTAAAGCCGGCGTCCGGTCACCAACCCGCCTACCAAGCGTGGTGACTATGGCAATTCCTCTCAATGAGCACCACTACAAATGGTGCACTAGAGGGAGACCATGATCTTAAAAGGTTGATGATGATGATGATGATGATAGTTTTTAAATATATTATTTATTACTTATTTATTAGTGAGTATGTATAGGTACCTGGACGGTTCTTGAGCGGTGGCCGTTAGATGCGCAGAACACTATTTTTGGGTCTGATTGACGGTATGAGGTATTAATTTTAATTTTACCAGCAGTAAAAAGCAATCGTAAAAACAAACACCAATAAATCAATTATAATAAATATACAAGTTATATTGCATTCGAACTACATATGCGCGAACATTCCCCCACTTTTTCGTCGAGCGCTCAAGAACCGTCCCGGTACCTGTACTTAGACTTAGAATCTGCTTTTTGTTTCATTTCGATGTCTTAATTATAGGGTTCCGTAGAAAAATTATATATTGCCCATATATTTCATGAGCATGATATCAAACTTCCACAACCGAAGCCGGGGCTGAAAAGCTATCATAAATATGTATATTAAAATTAAATATATGAAGAGCTTCCCCTAAAAAGACTTAATTTCAAATTGTATGGTTGATCACATAGGACTTCTTTCTGAGAATTTTAATTTGAATTGATGGAAAGATAACTGAGTTTATAATTACGATCATTTATCTAATAAGATTTTTTTTTTCAATTTGTATTTACAAAGATTTTTTTCGAATATATATAATATACCTCTGATGTTTCCCAAAAGTGTAGGCAGAGAGTACGGAGCGCCACTCTCATCGATCTTTGCATGCTTCTCCATATATTATATTCGCTATTTGACAATTACGAAATACATGAAGATTTAGTCGATAATAAATATTTATTTTTTAAATAATTCATTAGTAATATTTTTAATGTAAATTATTCTAGCATTCACAATAAAAAATCCATGAAAATCCATTCACTATAGCTTTGCTTCAAGGTTAAAAGGGGACATCGCCTAATAAAGATTATTGCCAATCAAATAGGGGAGGTTGTTAGTGCGTACAATTATTTTAATCTCCCTACCTAGCTATACTATCTTGCTTCCTCTTTAAGGGGTTTCATAAATGAAAGGAGTCGATACCCTAATTGGCAGAGTGTTGACTCGAAACCGCGGAAGGTCCCGGGTTTTATTCCCCTCGTGCCATAATGCTAAGCACCAATTTTCTTTGTGCTATTAAAATAACAGATATTTACGTCTGTTAAAGAAGTGCCAATTAATTGTGTCTTGGTCTGATCGTAAAATTGGCCATTTCATGATATGGCTAAATGAAATATGCCATATCGTTGAATTAATACAAAATTTAAAGCAAAAATTAACATGAAAAGTTGCTAATTTATTTTACGTTCTTATAAAAAATGCTTTATAAATACTCTACATTTTGATATGCCTAAGCGGGATCTGTAAAATTGACAATCGTAATTATATTTAACTAGATACAAACCCGGCTTCGCTCGGGGTGTTCTTTGCTGTAAATATTTTTACTGTATTATTTAGGTAATTATATTAATTGGATAATATATAAAACGACCTGTCTTTGGAGTTCATGGCTCAAACAAACGTTACCCAATGCTCACTCTTTTCTTTGACTCAAACAAACGTTACTGTCACATTGAAAATTGCTTCTGACAGCATTAATGAATAAATTTGGACTTATTTATTGAAATTACGGGATTATACGAATTTTGCGGATATATGTTCCAGAATTGATAAATTTTTTTTTCTTAACAATTTGGTATGCGTTTGAATCAAGTCTACCATACCCCTAATTTAATTTAATTATTAATATAGAATTATGTTATCAGATATAAGTTGGCCATGTCATGAAATGGCCGAATTCTACGATCGGCCCACGACGCGGCGACGTCAATATGGAGAACTGGCAAAACGTGGACACTGGTTACACCACAAGGTATAAATGCCGTGAAAATTTGTTTATAAAAAAAAGGCTTCACTACACGGTAACCGATAATTTTTAAAAGGTGACGCAGAAGATGTAAAAAAAAGTCTGAGATGATCTCTGAATCTGAATCTCAAAAATCTCAATAGCTAATTTTATCATAAATCGCTGTAAAACATTTTTGTGTTTATTACAATGACTGTAATTCAATTTAAAATTCAATGACATTTAAAAAAGTTAGTCGTGTTTTTTAGTTTTTTTTTGTTGTTTTTTTTTGGATCTTGCAAGTTAAATTTGACCCACTTCCCGGTTAACATTTAGCTGTAATTTTGAATACATATGTAAATCGGATGACTATGTAATACAATGATGTCACATAGCTGGTCTGATGATGGAGCCGGAAGGTGGCCACAGGAACTCTGTAACGAAATGACGTAACCTCATCGAGTTTGGGCTCATTTGGTTTGCGCAAATGTGCGATATTGACAAAAGCGTGTAATTTAGTTTTTTTAAAGTAATAATTAAGTAGGTATATTATTTATTAACTAAACATGGACCTTGCCACGCAGCAAGATATACCTAATCATGTCGTGACAGGGCGTTATACAGTGCTATCTTTGGTAATAAATACCTAAAATTTGCTACATAAATAGCTTTCCCAATAAAACGTCTTTATTTATTACAATATTGTATTTTATACTAAGTACTTATAGGTACTAGTGAGGAGATGGATACAAATTTTGTCATATTAATACTCCACACAAAAGTTGCAAAAAAGTTCAAAATCCCAGTGAAACTTCTTTCGCTTATTATAATTAAGAATTAAATTATTTATTTAACATAATATTTTTTTCTTTCTTCATGTGTTGCCTTACAGCTCCCGAAACCGTGTTACGGTTCCAGGGTACCCAGCGGAAGATCAAGTCTCCCTCATTTAGCTGATGGTATTTGTGAGGCTATACCTAACGAGTGGCCAGTTCTGTCCTATTTAATACCAGACGTCATATTTCTGGCTAAAGAAGTTTTACTTCAATAAATATAGAACTATGGAAATAAATGGTGAAGAAAAAGTTATTCATAATTTTTAGTTTTTCTATAACAAGTCTGTCGATATACCGTATATGTCGATATACTACTTATAGAAAATTCATCCCATCTCTACTGTGTTTGATATTGAATCACAAATAAGTTTGAAATACGAGTAAGTAATATTATATAATATCAAATTTATGATTTAACCGTCGTTCTGAGAAATCTTATCTCGAAAGAAAATATTGTTACTAAAATCTTATTTTTATACTAGCTGTTCGTTCCGTCTTTGCCCGTGGGGCCCATACTAACTTGGGAGGTGGATTTGAAAATAGTAGCCTATGTCCTTCTCTAGGGTTCAAGCTCCGTCTCAAATTTCAACAAAATCGGTTCAGTGGTTTAGCCATGAAAGCGTAACAGACAGCTATTTCGCATTTATAATATTAGTATTGCAGCTAGTAGACTTCAAACGTAGATTATTAACATAATATGTTATGTGTGGGAATTTGCTGAAAATAATTTTCGTTAAAAACATACATGGAATGCTATAACTATGCTAGACAACAAACGAGGTTCTGGCGACCTAGCTAGGCAACTGGCTGGAAGAGGCTACAGCGAGCCTAAAGACCTAAATAGTCTCAAAATGTCTGGCAAGGGGAAACCGCTGCACTATTGTTCCCAAGAAAGTTAACCATGGCGAGTCAATATAAGGTGCGTTGCGCTGTAGATCGCCATAATTGACCACGACTGCTCTGTCAAGAGCACCACGACTAAGAAGAAGCTTTTCAACAATACCCCACGCGATGGGATACACAAACTCATCCATTTTCACCATTGAGCCACAGAACCGGAACAGTGTTTTAACTATTTAGTTTTCAGCAAGTTTTGTCCAATATTTACAAGTGTATTCGTAATAATTTAAATCTATTAGATTCTAATATTATAAAGAGGTAATGTTTGTAATCTATCTATCTATCTATCATCACGCCTTTTATCCTAAAAGGGGTAAGGCAGAGACAATCAAATGCCATTTGTTACTATCTTGACATACCTCTTTCGCATCTTTTATATTCATCATACCTTTCATACATGCTCAGCGATTATGTTCAATAAAAGTACACCTAGATCATCCTTTGCCAGCATTTCCTTTTACTTAAGCCAATAAAAATTTTTAGTAATTTCATCCTTCATTTTTTCAACGTCACCAAATATTATTTTGTCTCTCAGTTTGTTACGGTATATTATATTTCAAATATTTACACTATCCCATAGTTAACAAGTATCTAGACAGCAACATTCCATTATTGTCTGCCTGAAATTCGCTAAACTATAAAATTAAATATCGTAGCATCAACTATTAGTTTTGATCGGCGGTTTTGCCGACGGAAAAAAGGGCCTAGGTATAGGATGAAACCAGGATTTTGTTATTTTCTGTACCTGAACCAAATTCATTCTGATCTTACCATGCTAGACGGTTGTCTATAACTGCTATAACCCCTATTATAATTGGATTTAAAGAAAAATTAGCCGATGTTCAAGCAGATTTCTGTCAGAAGAATCTAGCATTTAAATTAAATATAATGTAAACGAATACTAGAATCGATGATCCATATTTGTTTGTTTGTTTGTTTGTGTTCAATGGACTCAAAAACTACTGGACCGATTTGAAAAAGTTTTTTAGGGTTCCGTACCCAAAGGGTAAAAACGGAAACCCTATTACTAAGGCTCCGCTGTCCGTCCGTCTGTCTGTCTGTCTGTCTGTCACCAGGCTGTATTTCATGAACCGTGATAGTTAGACAGTTGAAATTTTCACAGATGATGTATTTCCGTTGCCGCTATAACAACAAATACTAAAAAACAGAATAAAATAAATATTTAAGGGGGCTCCCATACAACAAACTTGATTTTTTTGCTCGTTTTTGCTCGATATTGATAACGGCAACAAATAGACGCTTGAAATATTCACAGAATATTTAATTATATATTCACTTTAAAAAATAAATAATTAAATAAAAATAAAATAAAAATTTAAGGGGGGCTCCCATACAACAAACGTGATTTACGGAACCCTTCGTGCTCGAGTCCGACTCGCACTTGGCCGGTTTTTTTGCATTTGTTAGCTCAATTCTTGAGGAATAGAGGCCATTTAACATCGCGCTAACTACCTTAAAGGGATGTTTTATATTCCTAATACAACGCGTATGTACTAGCGGGCAATCAGATAGTATTATTTTATTAATATTAGTACGAAAGTGTGTTTTGAAAGCTTGAAATGAAATGAAATGAAATGAAATATTTTTATTTGTAAAGTATTTTTCAGACGACATTCCCTTCTGATCAAAAACACTGTGAATAATTTTATTACGAACAAAGTAATAAGCTTATAAAAAATCCTTCAAAGTACCTTTCTTGACTAGCGATGCACATATTCTAACTTGATTCCATGATTGAAAGCATTTCTAGAATGCTTCTTTCGGAAGGGCCTTTAGCTGCTTCGTCGTGTCAGAAATGGTGTCAAAACATTTTCCTTTTAGTATGGTTTTTATTTTTAGGTAGAGCCAGAAATCGCATGGTGCTAAATCCGAAGAGTAGGCAGGTGGACAAACAGGTACTCTTTTTTTGGCCAAAAACTCTCGGATCAGATTTCTCAGATCAGCGAGACGTAGCAAAGCACGTTGTGATGATGGATGAATCCTTTTTCGACTCATTTCCGCTTTTAAATCGCTCATACCACTTGTAAACAATCTTCAAAATCACTTATTTTAACATTTCATGAGAATCTTTAGCACCTTTTTTGCAATTAAAAACAATGCGCGACAGACACGATAAACATGCTCTCATTCTTCCGGCTCTGGAAGTCAAGTCACAGGTCACAATTTGTTGAAACTTGACACTGCCTATCCCAAAAAATATTGGAATTATTACTTCAATTTTGATCAGAGGGGACTAAATACATACATTACATAGTCCTATAAGCATACCGTCGAACAAAGGTCAAAAACCACAGGTACCAATGCCCAGTCAAGGATTTCCCGGCTCGAGAATGTCCAACACTAGAATGCCGAGCAAATTGCTGGGTCGGGCAAAGACAGTACACGGATTTGTCGTCCGGATATTGTAAGGTTGGACATTTTTGGGCCAGGCATTCCTTGGCTGTCTATTAATGCAGATCCGTCATTTTTAACAAAAGGCCTAAGTATGTTAACCGCCACTACTCAGCCTTTCGTTGCTGTAGCAAAATTTTTTATTTGACTCTATTAGTGTTGCCAGGCAACCTTTTTTGTTAAAGGGGAGCCATATTTCGTTTGCTAAAAAACATTTTGAATTTCGTCTTGGGTTTGACAAATATTTCTCTGGAAAAGCAGACTTTTATTTAAAAAGATTGATAAACGCACGAACAAGTTACGCTAACAGAACTTTATAATAAGGATGTTGACAGTGAAAGAAAATAAATACACAATAATATTTTTTATTTGTAGTCTATAACGTATAATCATTGAAAATAATATTTATTTATTTGTTTAAAAAATACATCTTTTTTAATATCTAAATGAAACATTTTTAATTCATACTTCCAGTCACGTGACTGCAAATGGATAGTGACGTCACATCCATGTAAATCTATATCTATACTAATATTATAAAGAGGAAAGATTTGTATTTTTGTATGTTTGTTACGAATAAACTCAAAAACTACTGGACGGATTTTGATCATTCTTTCACCATTAGAATGCTACATTACCCCTGAGTAACATAGGCTATATACCATCACGGCATGACGACGGGAACGAGGTGGGCAGAGGTGAACATGACAAAAGCTATGTATGAAGTGTATGCTTGCCAACATTCTGAGATAGACACGTACGAAGTCGTGGGAAACAGGGTAGGGGTAGGGGTAGGGGTAGGGGGGTCTCCCTTTTTTAGCTGATGGTATTTGTGATGCCATACCTAACGAGTGGCCAGTTCTATTGAGGTATATTTAGATGGAAAATTGGTACATAAGTACTTAAGCATTTTCTGAAAATAAGGCTAAATCACACCTCATATCATTCATTACACAACTCATATTCAAAATGCAGACAACCAAAGAGAATCAGACGACTGGGGACTCGATATTAGGGAGTCTAACGTCCACGTGTAAAGTTCTGAATTTCACCAAAAGCATGCACATCCGACTAATTAAATTAATATGTAAAAGGAAATTTTGTACAGAAATGCCTTTTCACGTTCTCTTTGATGTTTAACTCAAATTAAATTATTCTGTTTTAGTTTAATTTCTAAATACTAAATAATTAGAAGTTCCGAGAAGCGCAAATTATTTTTCTCTTAATGTTTTTGTATTAGATCGGACTAGAAAACATTTTTAAAATCTTTAAGTTTTCTAAAATGAGACTTACTGAAGCTAAAAATTGTAAATGTTAAAGTATATTTTGTTTGTTTGTCCTGCTTTAACAGAGCAAGATCAACATTAATATTTTGCACAGAGATAGATAGATTTCAGGAAATCCTATCTATTAATCATCACGCCTTTTATCCCAAGAAAGGTATTTGTTACGATCCTGACATACCTCTTTCGCTTCTTTTAAATTCATCATAACCTTCTATACATGCTCGACGCTTGTGTGTACTTTTAATATTGCCATCGATTAATACCTACATTTTTTTATATGTTCAATAAAAGTACACCTAGGTCGTCCTCTGCCAGCATTTCCTTTCACTTCAGCCATATAAACCATTTTAGTCAATCTTTCATCCTTCATTCTTTCAACATTTCCAAACCAGCGTAAACTACTTTTCTTCATTTTAGTGACAACATCATCTTTCACTCCGCATTCTTCTCTAATGACATCGTTCCGGATGCGGTCAATACGCTTTACATCACTTCCGGAAATCCCGGTCACCAGTACCAGATTACCCAGCGGAAGCTAAGTCTCCCTCTTTTAGACGATGGTATTTTTGAGCCTACTTATACCTAACGAGAGGCCAGTTCTGTTGAGGTATTTATTTATTAATTTATTAAAATAAAAATTAAAACAAATTAAAATAGATTCAGAAACAAAGATAAAATTTAAAAACTTCTAAATTAAATTCAATATACATTATTATACAAAATCCAAATTCAATTTAAAACAATAAAAAAATTATTCGGATGAAAATTTAAAAAAATCCGCCCATGTACCAATGGGTTTTTTTATAATAAAAAATCTCATTATCCGACAAACCGTACAAAGAGGCTTTCCATCTTAGCGAGCTGGCCACTCGTTAGGTATAGCCACAAAAAAAAACTTCGGCTAAGTGAGGAAGATTTTGTCTTCCGCTGGGTACCCTGGGGCCGGCAACGGTTCTCGGGAGCTGTTAAGACAACCCGTGAAGTTTTTTTTTTGTTTAAAAATTTCAGTTATATATTACAAATAACAATAAAATAAAAAAAAACAATTCTAGAAGTAATTTTATATATAAGTAGGTATATTTAGATGAAAAAGCTTCTAAGTGTGGGTTGTCGAATTATTTAATTGTAACGTAAGATTATAAAGCAAAATTTTATTATATTTATTATCTTAAAGAAAGCCCCATGGTCCACACCCACCCCTTCTAAGAACCCTGGTTGTACTAATTAGTTAAACCAAATGAAGTGGATCTAAATAAATGACTAAAGAAAAAGGTTTGTATAAACATTAAACACTGCTCGAACACTGGTACATTTTTCACCAGAACTTTCTATTGAATTGTTTATTTTTGTCGACTGAACGCTACGTTGAAAAATGTACGAATCATTTTAGCGAATACAAAGTTTGTTAACTGTCGCTAGAATTTTTAAATTTTTAATTAACTGTAAGACAAATAAACAAGTATTTACAAACACTGACGATAATGTTGTTTTAAGGCTCTCTTTTGGTGCGCGTATTTAATTTAAACTGTAGCAAATATTATTATGAGGTTATTTTCAAAGTTATTTGTCTTTATCTATCATCACGCCTTTTATCTTAAAAGGGGTAGGCGGAGACAATCGAATGTTATTTACTTACTAAGATCCTGACATACCTCTTTCGCTTCTTTTATTCTTTTATATTCATACCTTCATACATGCTCGGCGATTGAGTATAGGTACTTTTAATATTTCCATCGATCAATTACTTTTTTATATATTCAATAAAAGTACACCTAGGTCGTCCTCTGCCAGCATTTCTTTTCACTTCAGCCATGTAAATCTTTTTAGTCAATCTTTCATCCTTCATTCTTTCAACATGTCCAAACCAGTGTAATTTAGACACAACATAATTTAATAAATTTAGTAATAATAGGAAAAATATTTTAATATGAATTTTCTTGTTTTATACTTTATCAGACATAACATCATAAATCAATTTCGCATTTATGCCCAATACGTAGCAGAAGATAGTACAAATACGTTACTTAATTGATTTTGCAGCAAACATAATTATTACGCAACCCTTTCCAACTATTAATGCATGCCATACACTCAGGTTAAAATTTTGTACCACAAAATAATTTTCCCCGACCATTCCATTAGCGAACATAAAGGATATTGATTAAAAACAATTTAGCTTCATAATATTGTTAGCTACTGACATTAATTTAATCGGAACTATACATACACTCATTTCCTGTCCAACAGAATTTAATTACACTTCACTTACCTTTACCACAGAGTATGAAATGCAGACGACAGGTTCAATGACGCCCTCTACATAAAGCAATCTTGTGGTAATGGGGGGGGGGGTGCCGTACAGCAGGCTTAGACAATGTACAACTGAAATACAACCACGTGACCGAACAAAACTGTCGTTCAGTCTGATGTACGTATTGTAGAAACGAAGCGTCTGCCTATAAACCTGTAGATAGAAGGTTTTGGTCAATGATAATGAGTTGCCGCATACTTTCATATAATTATTATATTACGGTTATATGTTTTGTATATATATATAATATTCTGTTTTAGCATTGAGAGATCGACATTATATTAATTATGATGTAATTTTCATATACTATTTATTTATTTATCTACGATCATCATGTATTTTATTTGGATAAAGGATTAGGAGGAAGAGGCAGAGACATTTAAATGCCATTTACTACGATCGTGCGCCTCTTTCCTCCTTTACAATAATCAGTAAATTGCCTTTTGATATATGGCAACAGTGCTGACTTTCGTCGCAATTCTGCCTGTCTCCAGTGTTTAATCTTGTGCAATAGTAAGCCGATAAATCGGTAGCTAAGATTATCCCACCGACTGTGATATGTCTTATTAATCACTGACTAATCACAACCATCACAGCGCGGCCGGGATTAAACCGGATTCCACATCACGCCATGACGAAAACGCGTGCGTTCGGCGCCATGACCGGACGTGGAATCCTTCTTCTTCCTTTATTATGGCTCCACCAATGTTCATCGGTGATTTGCCAATGTCAAGTATTACAGCCTTTACAGTGTTTATAGCCGATTAATCGGTATTTAAGAAAATCCCGCCAACCGTGATATGTCTTATTAGACGTAGACTAATCACAACCATCACAGCACGGACAGGATTAAACTGGATTTCTCATCACGTCTCGGCGGGCCCTTACGTTGTTCACCAAGGCGTGACACGGAATCCTTAATATTTTTATGTGATCTATTCTATTTTTTATGGCTCCATCAGGGTTTTGATGTCAAGTATTATAAACGTCACAGTAAGAATATGCCGATTTATTCATATTAATCACTGACTAATCACAACTATTACAGCACGGACGGGATTAAACTGGATTCCGACGAGACACGTGCGTTTTTTATGTGATTATGGAAAAGTACATCTAGGTAGTGCATTGCCTTTTGGTTCTGTCATATAGACTTATTAAGTCAATCTTTCATCCTGCATTCTTTCAATATTCAACGGGTTCAATTCAGCGTATACTAATTTTCATCATTTTACTCACAACATCAACTTTCACCTCTTCTCCCATTATGATGAAATTAAAACAGAAAATCCGTTAAAGTAACAGTTACATTATCATTGTCTAGAAATATTAGAAGTATGTACTAGGGTACACTGAGAGAAAAACGTTATGTAATTCTGACAATTTTGACTTGTTAAGTGGTTTTCAGGTTGAAATAAAAGTATTCTTGTTAAAAGAAATAAATGAAATTTAAATGCGACATGTCGACATAGTTGGTTTAACAAGGTGAAAGTTGTTAACGGGTAAATAGTAGAAACAATAAAAAAAAAGTTGAAACAACAACCTTAAGAATTGATTTAACAAGACAAACATGTAAAAATAATCAAATGATCAACTTGTGGCAGCAACTAGTTGAAATCTGGCACAGTCAACAAAATTGTCTTATTATTTTAACAATATATCTAGTTGAAATAATATTACCGACATAGTTTGAATGATATCTTGTCAAAACAACATAACATTGTTTAAGGAACATGGCATCATTTAAAATTCACATTACCATGTAACGTCAACAGTATTAAAAAACATGTCGAAGTGACATTACGCCATATTGAAAGAACATTGCGTCTTTTAAATGTTACATTGCTGCTATCTCAGATCATAGAATCAACTTGACAGCGATAGCTTGTTGAAGTAACATGACATCACATAGAAACAAAATTACATCCGATTGAATCAACAGTACTTTAAAACTTGTAGAAGTAACATTTTGCTGATTGCGTCATGAACATTTTACGTTCTCAATACAGAGTCAAAATGATAAAGGTAACTTGTTTAAATAACATGCCATCACAATGAAACAAAATTGCATCCCATTGAATCAACAGTATTTTAAAACTTGTAGAAGTAACATTTTGCTGATTGCGTCATGAATATTTTACGTTGTCAATACAGAGTCAAAATGATAAAGGTAACTTGTTTAAATAACATGCCATCACAATGAAACAAAATTGCTTCCCATTGAATCAACAGTATTTTAAAACTTGTAGAAGTAACATTTTGCTGATTGCGTCATGAACATTTTACGTTGTCAATACAGAGTCAAAATGATAAAGGTAACTTGTTTAAATAGCATGCCATCACAATGAAACAAAATTGCATCCCATTGAATCAACAGTATTTTAAAACTTGTAGAAGTAACATTTTGCTGATTGCGTCATGAACATTTTACGTTGTCAATACAGAGTCAAAATGATAAAGGTAACTTGTTTAAATAACATGCCATCACAATGAAACAAAATTGCTTCCCATTGAATCAACAGTATTTTAAAACTTGTAGAAGTAACATTTTGCTGATTGCGTCATGAACATTTTACGTTGTCAATACAGAGTCAAAATGATAAAGGTAAGTTGTTTAAATAACATGCCATCACAATGAAACAAAATTGCATCCCATTGAATCAACAGTATTTTAAAACTTGTAGAAGTAACATTTTGCTGATTGCGTCATGAACATTTTACGTTGTCAATACAGAGTCAAAATGATAAAGGTAACTTGTTTAAATAACATGCCATCACAATGAAACAAAATTGCTTCCCATTGAATCAACAGTATTTTAAAACTTGTAGAAGTAACATTTTGCTGATTGCGTCATGAACATTTTACGTTGTCAATACAGAGTCAAAATGATAAAGGTAAGTTGTTTAAATAACATGCCATCACAATGAAACAAAATTGCATCCCATTGAATCAACAGTATTTTAAAACTTGTAGAAGTAACATTTTGCTGATTGCGTCATGAACATTTTACGTTGTCAATACAGAGTCAAAATGATAAAGGTAACTTGTTTAAATAACATGCCATCACAATGAAACAAAATTGCTTCCCATTGAATCAACAGTATTTTAAAACTTGTAGAAGTAACATTTTTCTATGAATGAACTGATTTTGCGTTTTAAAGCCAATCCTGTGTTTTGCAATAAAATAATGTAAACAAATACAAATATAAATCCAGTGTTGCCAACTCCCAAAAATTTTGACTCTAAATAAGGCAGGGCAGACCTGAAACTTTGTTCAGACTTTGCTCTCGATAAAGTCACACCTAAAAGGTGTGAATTGTCCAAAAATGATGTCAGATTTAAGCTAGCTCTTTCGGTTTTCGAGAAAACGGCAAAAAAAACTGAAAAAAAGATACCAAAAATCTATATAAAATTGCCAGCAACGTTTATACCTATTATGCGATAAAAACTAAAATCAAAGTTCGATTTATGCCGATAACTTTTTTGTTTCTTAACTGATCGGGACGATATTTACAGGGATGATAGCTGTGCTTGACGTGTGCAAAATCAGATGACTGTTCAAAGAATTATCACTATATTTACTATAACGTCGAATATCGGTAATAACTTCGCCGGATCGCGTTGATATTCGGAGGTTAGATTTGTGTGGCTAATATCAATAAAAGTGCTAATTCTCATCAAGATCGGAACACTCAGAACAAAGTTGGACTTTATAGAACGATTGGGGGGAGGGGGAGGGGAGAGTTTGCTTGCTAGCGGATCCTCTAGCTCTTACAAAGACAAAGTCAAAAGTGAAAGATTTTTGTTCTATCTCTTATAGAAGCCGAGAAAATTGAATTTAAACATTTTCAAAATGTCCGAACGAGCTGTCAAACGTCGTGTTCGATTTTAAATATCTCCCATACCAAAAGTCAAAATGATACCGCGTTTGGGCTCGTTGTTTGCAGAATTTTGAGAGCTATTCACTGAGATATACTCTGTCCCCCTTCGACGCCCTTGAGATATAGCTCGAAAACTTTAAGAAGTATCTCCGTCGTTTCGAGAGCGACAGAAAAGTTTCTTTCGCTAATCGTGTTAAGGGAGCTTGGCCGTTGCTTGAGCATACGCCGTTCGATTGTGATGCAGCTGCACTCAGGGTGCTGAAAGTCAAGGATAAATTTTGAGGGTCAAGGTCACAATTTTTTCCTGAATTCCAAACGAACACACCTTGCCTATAATAAACGTGCTATTATTTTTGACTGCAACGAAAGAAAAAATTTTTAACCCTAAGTAAGGCAAGGGCGGAGCTGAAACTTTGTTCAGACCTTGCTCTCGATAAAGTCACACCTAAAAGGTGTGAATTGTCCAAAAATGATGTCAGATTTGAGCTAGCTCTTATGGTTTTCGAGAATACGGCAAAAAAACTGAAAAAAAAGATACCAAAAATCTGTATGAAATTGCCAGCTACGTTTATACCTACATATTATGCGATAAAAACTAAAATGAAAGTTGGATTTATACCGATAACTTTTTTGTTTCTTAACTGATCGGGACGATATTTACAGGGAAGATAGCTGTGCTTGACGTGTGCTCAAATTTAAAGTTTGAGCAAAATCAGACGACTGTTCAAAGAATTATCACTATATTTACTATAACGTCGAATATCAGCAATAACTTCGCTGTCTTTCGCCGGATCGCGTTGATATTCGGAGGTTAGATTTGTCTGGCTAATATCAATAAAAGTGCTAATTCGTATCAAGATCGGAACACTCAGAACAAAGTTGTACCTACTTTATAGAACGATTGGGGGAGGGGGAGGGGGAGAGTTTGCTTGCTAGCGGATACTCTAGCTCTTACAATGACAAAGTCAAAAGTGAAAGATTTTTTGTTCTATCTCTTATAGAAGCCGAGAAAATTGAATTTAAACATTTTCAAAATGTCCGAACGAGCTGTCACCCGTCGTGTTCGATCTTAAATATCTCCCATACCAAAAGTCAAAATGATACCGTGTTTGGGCTCGTTGTTTGCAGAATTTTGAGAGCTATTCACTGAGATATACTCTGTCCCCCTTCGACGCCCTTGAGATATAGCTCGAAAACTTCAAGAAGTCGCATCTCCGTCGTTTCGAGAGCGACAGAAAAGTTTTTTCGCTAATCGTGTTAAGGGAGCTTGGCCGTTGCTTGAGCATACGCCGTTCGATTGTGATGCAGCTGCACTCAGGGTGCTGAAAGTCAAGGTCAAATTTTGAGGGTAAAGTTCACAATTTTTTCCTGAATTCCAAACGAACACAACGTGCCTATAATAACCGTGCTATTATTTTTGACTGCAACGAAAGAAAAAATTTTTAACCCTAAGTAAGGCAAGGGCGGAGCTGAAACTTTCTTCAGACCTTGCTCTCGATAATGTCGAAAGCATTTTTATCATCCTGGATTTCGCGCTTTGGAATCCGGAGCAAGTTACATCGGATCGGATCGGAAATAAATAAAGGTTCCATTTATGATCCGGAACCCTAAAAGTCTTACATATTAGTTTATCCTGTAGATACCTATATCCAGTAAGTTGTTATATAACCTATATCACATAGAAATATTTTTAGGCGGGAATGCTTCTTAACTTGTTGAAAGTACATTAATAAGGTTGAAAGAACATTGCAGATTATTGATTCGCGACCGGTGACCATAGCTAGCGACCTGGCAGACAGAGGCGAGACCTCATAACAGGGCTGCCATTTTGTACGATTTAAATCGTATTTGTACGACTTTTTGTAGATTTTACGCGAGTACGATCCAAACATCGAAATCGTACGGAAAACGTACAATTTTTTTTACTTTTAACCCGTCTAGTAACAATTTTCGAAAATCTCTCAACAACATAATAAACTAATATCAAATATTAAATAAATTATGTTTATGCCCGCCCTCTCAAAACATCTTTGGAAGTAAAAAGTGTACTGAGAATGGCACGATTTATATATAATCAGATTCCAGATGGCTTAAAGGGTCTATCTATATGCATATTTAAGCGAAAGTTGAAATTGTTACTGCTTGAAAAGTGATATTATTACTCATGTGACTGAGAACTGTATTTTTTTTTCATTTTAATCAAAAATAAAGCTAGATTGTTATCACATTGGTAAAATACTACCTGCATGTTGTACTTAGTATTAATATTTAATAATTTATCAGTGCATATATTTCAATAAAACTAATAGCGATCACGGAGTAATATTGAAGACGCGATTTCTTCTCTGTATTCAAATTTACTTGGTGATCACTAACAATTTCCTTGAAATAAATGTAATGACGTTTAATTATAAACAAATACTACAATATGCAGGTAGTATTTTACTAATGTGATAACAATCTAGCTTTATTTTTGATTTAAAAAAAAATTACAGTTCTCAGTCACATGGCTACTACCTACTCACCCTTAAGACATCGGCATCGTTTTAAATTGTTTTTTAATATTAATGTTATTTGACAATTATCTAAAGATTATTCTTTAATATTTTGACATTTTTATATCGGACTTATTTATTAATTGACTTTTTAATACCTAATGTATTATAAAAGATTTATATTAATATTTATTGGGATCCATTTATACTTATTTATATTTTTTTTTGGTTGTTGTGTTTGTTACGGTTTTGCTGATTATATTTTTCCGAATATTTGTACACCCATGTACAGGTATGTGTTCGCTGAACAAACAAATAAATGATTTTCATTTGATTTCATTTGATTAGCACATTTTTTTTAAACTGTCAAATCATTCATTAAATTTGTTAAATTTCATTATTTTTAACCGACTTCCAAAAAAAGAAGGAGAAGGTTCTCAATTCAGACCGTATTTTTTTTTATGTATGTATGGACATCGATTACTCCGCCAGTTGTGAACTAATTTTAATGGTTTCTTTTTTAATCGACAGATAATTCTTCCGGATTGGTCCCATTTTTATCTCATAAAAATTGGTTCATTAATTTTTTAGAAATTTTGAAAAAACTGACCTTATAAGTCAATTTTTCGTAATATCTCGATGAAATAAATATGTTCCAATTTTGACGACTTATTTTTTTAAGGATATAATAATTTCTCGACATTATCTCACAGTCATATGACGAAAATCGGTTCAGTAATTTTTTAGAAATTCAGTAATTTGTCTCTGCTTACTACTGAAAATTATATCAGAGAAAAGCCTTAGCAACGGTTGCTATTGACACGAAGTTGTCAATTTTCGTATCGACGGTGGTCTAGCGGCTAAAGGTATGGGATGCAGTACATGATGCACATTGCACAAGGTTCGAATCTCATCCACCGCAGTATTTTTTTTTTTATTTTCCATCAATTTTTTTTTAGTTGCGTTATTATTTGTTTCACAGGGCAACAAAATCACTTAAAAGGGAGAAATAAACCTTTTAAAAAAAAGTGTACCGACTTCAAAAATTTGCACTGAAAAGTAAGAAATAATAAAAATTTCGTCGTAGAATTTGAAGACGGTTGGTGCCAAATTAGAAATAATTTAGTACCCAAATTCACTAATCTAGAATCTAGATAATTCATTAGGAACCTACGATCATCAGTACAAACACAGATAATATTGAACAGATCTTTATGCCCTTAGATGTTGGCACCAACCGTCTTCAAATTCTACGACGAAATTTTTATTATTTCTTACTTTTCAGTGCAAATTTTTGAAGTCGGTACACTTTTTTTTAAAAGGTTTATATTATTTTATAAAGTCCGTTTCTATGTAGGTACTTGTCTTATTTTATAAAAAAAACTTATTATTTTGATTATTATTTCTTTTTTTGTATATAGGTTTTTTCTGTTGTCATTAGTTTTGTCAATTATTTAATAACAATTATTAATAAAAAAATTACTATATTTTTGTATAGATTTTACAATAAAATGTGAATATTAATGTAGGTACGAATATTTTTTTCAAATTTTCCTTGGGCGTACGACTTTTTTATGCTGCGGTACGAATTACGATATTACTATACTCTTTGGGTACGATTGCGGTACTTTTTCACCTGGCAGCCCTGCGCAGGTGCGCTCGCGCTGATACCTACTCACGCGCGGCGCGGGGCGACTGCGCGAAAATCTTATCAGTGCGAACATAGAGTGCAAATGAGTGCGCCGTAAGAAAGGACTAATAAATAATACTTACTTTGCTTGAATCAGGTTTGAATCTATCAATTTCAATTAATCTATCTTGTTTTCTAGTACCTATATTAGATGTCTGTGGTTGTGTGTTTTGTAATTGTTTGTAAATAGCCGACAACGCTCCGTTCGTCGCACTTGCAGTCCAGTTGCAGTATCTAAACTACAAGTATCCCCCAAGCCCCCAAGGTATGGACAATAATAATCATATAAAAGACCTCCTCGAGCAGTGGGGTCTGTCTGATTACATAGAGGCATTTATACGTAAGTAGCTTATCACATTTACCAAGGTCATTCTGGATTTATACCTATAAATTTTTCCTAAATTTCTTCTATTTAAAACTTTTTAGAAGCTTGTTAAGTGAATTTTTCTCAGTAGGTCACAGGTTTTTGTAAAATTTAATACTTATAGGTAAAAATACATTTAATATAATTGTAACTACATTTCACTTTTTACATTTGTGCGCAGTACAAATATCTAGATCAACTTTTTATAAAATTTTGTAGTTTTAATATAGGTATAATATATTATATTAAAGTTTGTGCGCAGCATGAACTTCCGTTATTGCGCATTTACCTACAGTAGGTAGGTACCCAAAGATGATATAATCACTACGTTCGTATGTCATGTTTAAGTTATTTGCCGGAAAATATACAATAAAATCCGAGCACACAAATATTTACAATTTCTTACAATATTATGTATTTTACGTATTACTTATATTACCTATGTATTTTTTTAATGCGAATCACGCTCGTCGAACCCTTAGTTCTTTATTATTGAATTTTGCAAATACAGCTGCTGTGACCGAGTAAAAAAATACCTTAATATGTCTTGTCTTCTAAATAGTGCAACAATGTAATAAAGTTGTAAAAACACGAAAAACCTAAAACTATTTGATAATGTAAAACATTACTTACAATTTTATCTAATTTAACCTAAATAGGTAGAAAAAGTTCTAACCAAATACCTTTTTGTGTTGTTATACAATATAGGTGAAAATGTCGATGAAGGATGTCTCCGAACCCTAGATGATTCAGATATAAAAGATTTAATTCCACTTGTTGGTGACAGAGCCCGTTTCAAAACAAAATTGGCTCTCTGGAAAGCCGAATTAAATCCTTCTAAGTCTCAAGTATCTTCATGGAAATTTTTATTTGATTAGTAGATAGCCAATTAGTTAGTGCCTAAACTTTAAAATATATTATGTACTTAGAGTATACATTAGAATTTGGGGAGGGGGTCGAGGTGGAGCAGACATAATTTATTGATTTTATTTCTTGAATGATACTCTATTTAGTAGCCTTTGAATTTGTAGAGCTAAGTATAGGTATAGTTACTACATTAATACCCAATTAGTAGATAGTCACTTTTATGTGCTTTGAAGCTTGCAAGCTTTAATGTAGTGTAAAAATTAGGGGTGGCTATAAAGATTTTTAACCTTAATTTAAAAAATTTGCAGGAAACATCTATACAGGTTTTAAACCTAGATATAAATAAAGAAAATAGTTTTTATTCAGAACTTGCTGATGAGGAAGCTGATGATAACTCTGTAAGTACAATAGTATCATTCGCACCATATTAATGGTGCTAGGCAATGGAGCATATGAAACAAAGGGAAATTTTCCGTTATATTATCTTAATAATAATAATATATATATATATATATATATATAATTCTTCTGTATGTGTATTTGTCACCTAACTCCTTCTAAACTACTGGACCAATTTGGATGAAATTTTGTGTGTAAACACAATTGGACCCGACAGGTGGTGCTGCAATTGGGTTCTTGGTTTTTCACAAGTCCCTAGTATATTATATAATATAGGTCTATAGTATATACTAAATCGTATAGAATCCTGTTGTTAGCTGTCACAGCTGTTTATTTAAAAAAAATTCGACGTATTACAAAGTTGTTTGGCATAGTTATAGTAGGTCAATTTCAGTATATTTTTTTACAGGTGCTGGCATTGTTGAACAGCTGTATTGATGGGAAAGCTATATTAAATAGTGGCAAAAAAAATGGAGGCTTACTTGACCAGACCTTAAGAAGCCGCTTGGCCAGACTAATTGCGAGTAAAGAACTCTTAAATAACCCTAGTGGTGTAGTTCCTGGAAGCAGGCTTATGAAATGTTCACTTGAAATTGCTAAAATATTTGAAAAAGAATCTCCAACTATTTATTATATTCCCTACATGAGTGCAACTGTACAACACATTAAAAGAAACGCATCAGGCAAACTGTATGACGCAGTAGTAAACAAAAGAAAAGACCTCCGCAAAAGGGGTATACTTTCAGGATCTTCTAGAAGTTCAAAGAGTTCAGATACATGTTCTGTAGATACGCTCTCAGAGACAAAGCAAGCTATATCAATTGAGAATGATGGTAAGAATATTGTTGTTTTAAATACCTACAATACATTTAGAAGATTACATATTTTATTTTTTTGTAGCCACATCACTATTATTATAAAGAGGGATATGTATTTTTGTTTCTATAGAATAGGCTCAAAAACTACTGGACTGATTTTAATAATTCTTTCACCAATAGAAAGCTATTTTATCCAGAAGTAGCATAAGCTATACATTATCTACCCCGGCTACGCCCATGGAAATCTGTTTACATAAAATTATGTTAACAGGATCGAGTGATAATTGTCAAATTCATTAAAAGGACAGGACAGGACACCGTATGTCACGTCAGCTAGTATAATAATAACTTGTATGTTATACAGGTAATGAATCTGAGCATGAAGAAAAGCTGCACTGGTTAAAAAATGCTGTGGACCCGTGGCATCTAGTGGAAAGTAATTGGTCAGCCACAACACTTATGAGATTCTCAATACGGGCCTTTTTAGTATGTTCGACGATATCTCGGTTAATTGTGTAAACCGATTTTCAAATTTATTTTAATATTAAGTATGCCGTCGTCGCAGAATTTGAAGACGGTTGGTGCCATTTTATCAGTAGGTGTAACAGATAGATAATAAATTAACAAATCTTTATCTTCTTAGAAGTCGGCTTGGCACCAACAAAAATATAGTGCACAATTTTTAAAGACAGCATTTTTTTTATTTATTTAAAAGATATTTGATTTTAATATTTTACCAATCAAAACAAAATGCAATGCAATAGCAAACTAACATTCTTCCTTTTATTTTAGACGATAAACCCGACTCGGAGACCAACGCTGCATTGCTGTTGCTGCCTTACTTAGTGCCTTCGATTCCATTAAAGAAGAAAGGCAAACCATCTTGGAAACCTTCACGAAGCGAAATCTGCGAAGGATATATTTGCCGAGTTGCCGATAGTCCAGATATACAAACGAAACTTACCACTAGAAGGGAGAAACTTTTGAAATTAGGACGCACTTTTCAACCCCTCGTATTATACACTGGTTCTGTTAATAATTTAAATAATGTTTACGTAGTAGTTGGTCAAACGATATATAAAGTAAATTCGTTACTACAGGGCATAGACGTAGCATTCAAGATCATACAAGCAACTGGAGCACAATACTCTGAAGAATCTCATCTTGTTTGGCTGTTTATACAAAGAGTGTTGTATAACATTAACACAAAATTTGATAGGTCACTCAGTGTTCTTAACACATTAATAAGCGATTTAAATATAGATTAATAAAATGATTACTTGCTTTGCTTGTAAAGCGAAGTTTCCAACTACTAGATCTCTTTGTCAGCATCTACGTTCTATGTGCTTTTTAGCATTAGACAAAACTGTATTTCATTGTGGAGAAGATGGATGTTTCCGGCATTTTTATTGCCTAAATGCTCTCTCAAAACATATTAATTCATGTCACAGTTCAAGTGAAATTTCAAGCAGCAATGTGTGTGAACTACAAACTAATAATGAAAATGTAAGCTTTCCCATTCCCATTGATACTTCGCATGATTTGCAGGTATCTGCCAAAAAGTATCCTGTTGAAAGTGCCAAAAGTATCCTCAGTCGTGATATATGTATATTTATTTCATCACTGTATGCGAATCCATTAGTTCCACGGTCAATCGTGCAAGTTGTAGTACAGGGTGTACAATTATTGCTTGAGCATTCTGTAGACAAAGTGTTAAAATGTCAGTTTCGTGAATTAATCAGAAAAGAAGTTGTTATGGAAAAAGCAATAAGTAGTGTTGATGAAATATTGAATTTATTTAAAAACTCTATTGCTGATTATTCCTCAGAACACAAGCGTTTTGACAAGTTTTCCAAGTGTGGCACTTTCATATCTCCTATAGAAATTGTTGTTGGGCAAAGGATGGAACTGAAACGGACACGCATTGGTCTCAACTTTGCACCGGTTAACTGTGTCATGCAAGTTATACCTTTACATCTAGTACTAAAAAAATTTTTTACACTGCCCAATATTTTAAAAGAAACTTTCGATTATATGTCAGTTTTAAAAAATAACCCTTATCTTAGTCCTATTACGAATTTTGTTCAGGGGTCGTCCTGGCAAAATATGGAAATTCACAAAAATCCTAATGGTGACGTTATACTGCCACTTCTACTTTATTTTGACGACTTTGAGATCGGAAACCCTCTAGGCAGCCATGCCGGCACACATAAACTTGGTGGAGTTTATGTTTCTCTTCCAATTATTCCTCCTAGATATTCTTCTCAACTATCTGGAATATTCTTGTTAGGTCTTTTTCATTCTTCAGACAGAGTTAAGTTCGGTAATGGAATAGTTTTCAGAAAAGTGATCGACGAAATCAACTACTTGTCCGAAACTGGTATTGTAGTCGATACAGATGTTTATCAAGGTACAATTAAATTCCGTTTGGGCGCAATCACTGGTGATAATTTAGGTCTCCACTCCATGCTTGGTTTTGTTGAATGTTTTTCTGCAAATTATCCTTGCCGAATTTGTACAGCACCTAAAGAAAGTATACGATCCATGTGTTATGAGGACTCAAATTTGATGAGAGATATGACCAATTACAACACCCTGCGAAGTCTAAATGATGTTTCACGGAGCGGTATTAAAGAGGATTGTGTCTGGTTGGACGTGAAAGAATTCGACTTATTTTCCAACGTAGCAGTTGATTTACTCCATGACTTGTTAGAAGGAGTATGTGTGAAAGTAATGAAATTTATTATCACGGAACTGATTCAAGATAAAAATTTTCATTTAAAAAATTTAACTGACAGAATGTTTGCTTTTGATTTTGGTCCAGATTCATCCTCGAAACCATCATCTAATAGTTTACAATTTGAAGGGTCAACATTGAAAATTCGTACTTCTGCATCTGAAATGTCCGTTTTTGTCAGGTATTTTGGTCTGCTGGCAGGTTATTACGTACCTAGAGAGAATGAGGTTTGGAATTTATACATTTTACTACGAAAAATCATGAACAAGTTATATTCTGTTCAAGTATATGACGATTCATGCGAACAATTAAAATATTTAATCGGTGAATTTAATTTGTTGTATATGACTCTGAGTAAACAAAATTTAACTCCTAAATTTCACTTTTTGTTACACTACCCAACCATGTTAAAAAAATTTGGCCCTATTACAAGGATGTGGACAATGAGATTTGAAGCAAAGCATAGGGTGTCAAAAATTATAGCTCGCTCTTCCGCAAGTCGCATTAATGTAACCAAAACAATCGCTACAAAATTACAGCTTCAACTCAATCATCTTTTTTTGAAAAACGAGCCGCTGTCGTCCTTTGAATACGGTAAACGAAAACTTTTGAAGAAAAACAAAATTTTGGAACTTAACAGGAACTTTGAATTAACAGATAATAATGTTATACAATGCTCTTTGTCCTGGGTTAAACTAGACGGAATTCTATTTAGACATGGCTCTGTCATAACTCGAGAATTGTCAGAGTCTACGTGTTTGCCCTCGTTTGCTGTAATCAGCGACATATATATTAATAACGCCAATCAAATCTTATTTAGTTGCTCGGTTTTAAAAACTATTGACTTTGACGAACATTTCTTCGCTTATGAAGTGGAAACTACGGAACTTACCGTACACGTACCATATAGTAAACTAGTTGCGCTATTCACGAATACAATTACTATTATGCCTGATTTGACAACATTTGTGACACTACGTTGGTCATTTGATTAATAATTATCTTGTAAAAGTCATTGCTCGCACAGTGGCGCCCTCATAACTTTTTAATTAATTCCTTCGAATTTAGGACAAAAATAAAGAGTTCTTCGTATAACATGTCTTAAAACTATAACAATAACTTTTTAATACATAGTTAAATATTTTTTTTAATTTATAGTTTTTTCAAAATGTTTTTTGAATTAACTATGAATAAAAAACTTATTGGTATAATTTTAAGACATTGTCATGTTATTCTAACGAAGAACACTTCTATGGTCTAAGATTTTTCGTTTTTGTCTTAAATTCAAAGAAATTAATTAAAAAGTGTAGAGGGCGCCACTGTGCGGCATAGGACCCTTAATAATTGCTAGTATAGATAGACGCACCTTGGGGAAGGTTTGCGTCTAGCAGTAGACTGCAATTGGCTGCTAATGATAATAGTTAAGTATTAAGCTTGCTTATACAACTTTGTAAAGGTTGCTGCAAAGCACCTCATGTGAGATTTAGATTTTGTTTCACATAGTT
This sequence comes from Nemapogon koenigi, assembly GCA_963924495.1. Lineage (NCBI taxonomy): Eukaryota > Metazoa > Arthropoda > Insecta > Lepidoptera > Tineidae > Nemapogon > Nemapogon koenigi. The sequence goes on from OZ004642.1 coordinate 2,796,902, forward strand.
TTGTTCATAAGAGTGTGCCATTTGCAATTAAGTCCCATCTGCTACTAAACTTAATGTGGGTATTTAACCTTAAGGCTTTCAGTTCATAATATAGTCAGTTAAACCGAAGTAGAGTTTATACTTAGTTTATAGTTTATTTCAATGTTTCGGTCTCTTACCCCCAGTTTCTGAAAGGTCGATCAAAAGTTAATCTACGATTAGTAAACATTACAGTTGTCAAATACGTGAAAATGTATGGATTTTGACAGTTGTTGATTAACTAATCTTTGATTAACTTTGACAAGCCTTTCAGAAACTGGGCGCTAGTGCATTATTTGAAATTGTCTTTTTGCAGTCGAGGTTTTTTTTATTATATATTTTATTTTAGACTTTTTCAATAAGTATTGATTTAATAAATAATATGACTCATATAATTCTTTTCTTTACGTAAAATCTAGCCGTTTCACTATTTGGAAAGTTAGCATCTGCTCAGACTCGATTTTTTTTGTTGTGTGCGATGTAATATCTTTGGCTAATGCCAATTCATAATTACTTAACTTACACATTTTTGTTATCGTAATTCGTCATGCAGTATACTTGTTAAACCTGCGTTCTTAGTCAAGTTATTTTGTTGTGAAATTTCCATTACGTAGTTGTACCACTAATAGTGTGTTTTTGGTTAATATGTTTCATGTTAATCCTTCATTGTGTACTTGTATTCGTGTATTTATATGTTTTGTTTTTAGACTATAGCAGTATTTTTCTCTTTAAAATTAACATTAATAAATCCACCTAAAAAGGTTGTTTAAAATAAACAATCTGTTTTAAAATGCAATTTTTATTAAAAAAATGTATTTATTAATGTTAATTTAAAAGAGAAAAAATACTGCTACAATCTAGAAACAAAACATATACTAACATGTATACAACAAGTAAAGAATGAAGAATTAACAAGAAAACATATTAACCAAACACACTGTTAGTGGAACAAGTACGTAATGCGAATTCTACAACCAATTAACTATTGACAGAACAAGTACACAATGCAGCTTCTACAAGAAAATTGTAGACGGAACAAGTACAACATTAGAATTCTACATGAAAATACTGTAGACGTAACAAGTAGAGGTTGCAGATTAAACAAGCTAACTGTAGACGCAACAAGCAGTGCATTTAGAATCAATAAGCAAATATGACAAGCTGACGGTAGATGGAACAAAGTATAGATGCTAATTCAACAATCTAACTGTTGACTTAATATGTGCGTAATGTAGATTCAACAAGCTAACATTACAAGCTAAATGTTGATGTAACATGTATGTTATGTGAATTCAACATGCTAACTGTAGACGCAACAAGCAGTGCATTTAGAATCAATAAGCAAATATGACAAGCTGACGGTAGATGGAACAAAGTATAGATGCTAATTCAACAATCTAACTGTTGACTTAATATGTGCGTAATGTAGATTCAACAAGCTAACATTACAAGCTTAATGTTGATGTAACATGTATGTTATGTGAATTCAAATGCTAACTGTAGACGCAACAAGCAGTGCATTTAGAATCAATAAGCAAATATGACAAGCTGACGGTAGATGGAACAAAGTATAGATGCTAAATCAACAATCTAACTGTTGACTTAATATGTGCGTAATGTAGATTCAACAAGCTAACATTACAAGCTAAATGTTGATGTAACATGTATGTTATGTGAATTCAACAAGTTAATGTAGACGCAACAAGCAGTGCATTTAGAATCAATAAGCAAATATGACAAGCTGACGGTAGATGGAACAAAGTATAGATGCTAATTCAACAATCTAACTGTTGACTTAATATGTGCGTAATGTAGATTCATCAAGCTAACATTACAAGCTTAATGTTGATGTAACATGTATGTTATGTGAATTCAACAAGCTAACTGTAGACGCAACAAGCAGTGCATTTAGAATCAATAAGAAAATATGACAAGCTGACGGTAGATGGAACAAAGTATAGATGCTAATTCAACAATCTAACTGTTGACTTAATATGTGCGTAATGTAGATTCAACAAGCTAACATTACAATCTAACGTACACGAGACAAGTACAACATGCAGAATCAACAAGTTATCATGCAAAACTACTAACTATCTCATTCATTGATTCAACCCGACTCAATGTTAAAATAACATGCTAACTGGCTTATTATTTTAACAAGTTAGACTCTACAAGTTTTAACTTGTAGTTTCAACCAAAGAGCACTTAGGCATTCAAATAATCAAAAAGAATGTTGCGTCAACCGGAATTCTGGTTGAAATTTCTCTCAGTGTAGCATAATGTGAACGACCCACAGAACTTCTATACTAAATCTGTGGAACGACCATTACCAAAGGTCTGTTTCCAGACCAGGCGGAAAAACGGGCAATGATATAAAATATTCTGACAACACTGTTCTTATTCCTTGTCTAGCTAAAATTTTCAAGAGCGTAGTCCTACTGTATTATTTTTATACTGTTTAAATCAAAAGCTGACAACCTTTTTGAAAGGAGAGCATTTAAAAAACCAATATGTATTTTAAAAAATAAGGGGAACACTAGGTATGTATTGACGAACTTTTAATTCCAATCCTGTAGATTATTATAACATGGTTATTTATAAGTTTTCGTACTTTAATCAAATATAAAAAATAATATTTATTTGTTCTATAGACACAAAAACTACTGGACTGATTAGAAAAAAACTTTTTCAAAAAGTTCGCACTTGCGCGAAGGTTCTATTTAACATCACGCTACCTACCCTTAGGGGGTGAATTGTATTCCTAATAGGTACGATGTAGCGGGAAATCAGTTATAAAATACTCTAAAATCATGGATACCCTAAAATCAAATCGGACTTTCTAGCACAACCCACTAAATAAGTGTAATATTCCTATACATACGAGTACGTAGGTACTCACTGTTTAATTTTGCAGACCAAATACATCTGACTGAATAGCAAATATTTTGTCAAAGCGCTCGCTTCCCTTTGCGAAACTTGAAAATGAATCTCGTTTATTTGTACACATGGAACTGAGCCGATATTGCAGAATAGTGTTTGCATGACCGCTCCCTTTTGATGGAACAACTTGCTCGTTGTACCAGGTTTTTCCTATTACACCTGTCTTTTAAAAATTAAAGTTTTATTAGTTATTACGGGTTTTTAAAGTTTTTAAATATAGGTAGATATTATGGCTAGATATTAGAAAAAAATAGGGAGTCATTGATTTTCTAAAGATATAATTTTTTTTTTAATAACACAGCCTTTTTACCATTCACAGGGGACTTCCGTCTCTTTAGCTTATTTTTTTGTTGTAGGTAATATTGTCATCATGGAATACCAAAAGAAATGTAAAATAACTACACAATTGACTGGGGACCGTCGCCTACGTATTTTTTTTACTTTTTATGTCTAAACGCACTGCACTAACGCGGTTCTATCGAAACACAGTGTCCTGCCGCTCCGTTCCGCAGCCGTGCAGTTCCGCATAGTGCGTTTACTAACAGAAGGAATAATAGTACATTGTGATACAAGGGTGGTAAGTAGGATATTACAAACGAGTTGACTTTGTCAGCGTCACGACCTTAACACCCGTGTATCATACGACGTTTTTCAATACATTTGTGAGAAAAATTGATAAATAAAACAAAGATTGTAACTTTGTACTTCTATACCTAGATAGGTTTATTAGGATTTTAAGGTTTTTTTCACACAGTAAAACGCCATGAAGCAATAAAAACAATGAAAATATACACACACACAAAAGTGAACATATTTTTTGCTATATTGACTGACGACAAGCCTCCAAAAGTACGGAAAATAAAATTAAAAACTCGTTTCAAAATTCTCGACACCTTTTCAAACGTTCACACAAAGGTGAACGTATTTTTTACTATTTTTTATACTGGCATAAAAGCACAAACAAGTGCCAAACATTTCATAATGTTAATTTGGGTACAAATATATGTATGTAGGTACTTACTAGTTTAAAAAAATCCTTGCAGTCTGTGTTTAGAACTTTGTTAGTTAGTGTGAGACTATCGGCGGTGACGTACATACAGACAGAAGGAAATACTTATATACGTCGACTTCAGATCAACAATATTATCACCCCAGATTCCCCAGTGGGAAATTTTGTTTTATTACGGTTTTATTTTAATTTTTCTGTATGGTTCAAAATAGCGATTATTTGACTCCCTTGTTGCAATCTTATAAATAAAAATTAAATGCTGTACGTTGGTAAGCGCATCACTTGAGAATGGCTGGACCGATTTGGCTAATTTATTTTTTTAAATGTTCGTAATATTCTGAATAAGGATTTTAGGGAAATGAAAATTGAAAAAGTTGTCCTGAAAATTCAAAAATGGGATTTTTGTATGAACTCAAAAACAGGATGAAAGTTAATGTGGCGTACTCATTAGCGTACTGCTGAAGTTATATTTTTCAGTTTACTTATTACAAACAAACTCACACAATTTATTTATATAGTATAAATAATATCATCGTATTAGTACGAACGAACACCTGAAGTGTACATTTAATACAATCTAGGTACAAAATATTTGCTGGAGTTTTAATTTATATCGGCTTTACATCACACACACGCTCGACTTGTTTGGAAAGTCAATTGAAACTTCATGCACGAAAAGGGTTACCAGACGTCTGGATAAAGCCGGACATGGTTAGGCTTTGTAAATGTTCACTAGTCTGGTTAAATTAAATTAGATGTTTGCATCCCAGTCCACAACGGAATGTTTTTATTACCATTTTTCTCGATTAACCGATTTTGATGCGGATGAAATCCATAAGTGTCACTGAGCAGGTTATTAACTATGGTTAATGAAAATCGGGCCAGCACTTTTCAAGATATTTAAGTTTTATCTGAGCCTATGTAGGGATCTCGACCTCTATTAAAGCTGGCGACTTCTAGTTTGTGCCCAAATATTTATGAGACCAAGTTCCGAAAATAAAATCCCACCTAACAGGAAAAAATATTTGTCATAAGTGTTCTTTTTATCGTTTAATATGATCATAATTACCTAGTTTAAAAAGTAGAAAAATAATGTAAATTTTAGAATTAAACACCCCCAACGCAAAATATTAACATTCAAAAAGCATTTCGACCTAGTGAATGTAAATTATCAGATGCTTTTTAAATGTTCATATTTTGTGTCGGGTTTTTTAGTTGTTAATTTTTTTATTAATAAAAACTAAAGTAGCCCACGCACTGGTCCGGTATCTCACAGAAAATTTTCGGCCGCCGTATGATTGAGATTGAAGACAGGCCACACATTAGCAATGTATATCATACGATCTAGATCACATGCAATTCACTCACCCACACAGACACACAAGATTCAATCAAACAAAGGCGTGTGGATGTGTGTGTGTGTGTGTGTGTGTGAGACAGATCGTTCCAGTCATCGAAATCAACCACAAATACAATGATTTGAAAACGGATGGTGGGCCGCGCGTACAAGAATTGGACGAGTCTGTGGTCGGGTTCCATGGACCGTACGGCGACCGGCCGGGGATTGGACGAATGTGTGCAATTAGTAATTGAAAATATCATATTTTCTTGTTTTTATACTTAATTTTTGCGTCCAAACAAGGCTGTTACCCTACCCAAGTGTCCTGTTAAACTGACTATAGTTCTGGCAACCCTATGCAATATGTAGGAACATTGTTAGATTTGGTATGCTTTTGTCGCCCCCTATAGTGAACTGGACAGGCAACGGCGCGGCTTGATATTTAAATTAAAACCTTTTGATTTCAAAGGGAAATATTTTTAAATTAAGCACCCCCCTGTCTAGATTGCAATTAAGGTTTTATTTTAGACGCCTTTGCCTGCGCTAATCATTTACAAAAAAAAATTATAAACCAATAGTAAACCTAGATCTGATTAATATTGTGACTCGTCAAACTTTTTCATTATCTAGCGAGAAACTTTTTCAATTTGCCTAGCCTCGTGCATAACCACTGTGTTATCAATAAGCCGGCATTTAAGGTGACAAGAGGGCTGGAGCATACCTAGGGCAACGTATTATCATAGTCATGCCGCGAGGAAACGCTGCTACCCTTCTTAGCACTTTACCGCAGGACAGTGATTTCAAGAAGGTTTTCTACTTATGAGTATGTATCCCTACATAATTAATATTCAGGATTAGAAAGCTACTCATGGGGTTCCCTGTGTTTTTTAAAATTACATTTAAACTTTGTTAGTAGGTATAATATTAGTTAATATTTAATTTTATTTTATTCTGGACAACAAACAACCATACAATAAACATTACTCCAACATAGTTAGATACATATGGTCAGTGACGTTATCCAAAAATATTGTTTCAAAACATAAAACAATATTTTTTTAATAATAAAAAAAATAAATAAAAAAAGTTTAAGATTGTGTCGAAAGTTTAATATCGCGTCGATAGATGTTGCATCGCTACTGTCTCACAATATTGAAATTGAATTCTGTATCGCGCTATTGAAAATACTTAATAGATTGGCTTATATAATAGGTAGGTACAAGTTTCCAGCGACACGCTTTGGGGAGTATTACTTTTACTCACAGTCGTTGGATTGTTGTATGTAGCCATTTCTATATTGGTGATCCCGTATAAACACAGCCTGTCCAGCCACATTACAATAAGCCGGCATAGTGGCAGTGACAATTATAGGACTATTGCACTCTTGTTAGTCACCTCCATTCATGACTATAACGACTTTCCACCAAGAGGATGGCGAGTTGCATGTCGTGCTATCTATAATAAAAAATATTTCTTCTTCTTCTTCAGCCTGTGGCCGTCCCCTGCTGACGTAGACCTTCTTAGCATTGCGCCACTTCTCCCTATCCTCCGCAGTTCTCCTCCACACTCTACCCTCTCTCTTCACAATGTCGTCACTCCATCTCGCTGGTTTTCTGCCGACACTTCTATGGCCCATTCTAGGTTGTAACCCAAATTATAGGTTGTTACCCAATGTTACTTACAATTAACTTAAATTGCCTACACATAATAAAGAGGTTACATTACATAATATTAAATCTCTTAACCTACACCATTGTTAAGTCCAATCCAGCCTTGCAAGAATGACCAAAAAGAAATTAATCTTACTGGGAAGATAAAATGTCAGTTAGAAAGAGAAAGGACCGCGATTTCCGCGACGCTATTTGTCTTACTTTATCTCTATGGAACTTTATATCTCTCTCTTTCTAACTGAGATTTTATCTTCCCAGTGAGATTTATTCTTGGTCATGCTCGCGGGGCAGTGTTTAGAAAACCCACGCAGAAAACAATCCAGCGGTCCCATTTTCTATCTATGGGTTTTAAAACCTATCGACACTAATATCGATGACATGTCGTTCTACATTGAAACCACCTCGAAACCACACCCCTAACTTTCGTGTCAAAGAGAAAACCATAGTATAAACGTAACCGCATCGACCCTATAACCACAATAAAACCATAGATAGACAATAGGGCCGCTGTATTCGAATTTCAGGTCAAAAAAATAATTTGTATAAAATTGCAATAAGTACCTGAGTATTTATTTCTATATATGGATGTTATTTTGTAAGTGTAATTTTTAGTTTAGTCTACGCACTGCACAGTTTCAAGCTAACCAATTTATAAATTTACTTAATTATATCACATAGATGTAGTATGCTGGCGCTCTACTAGATTGGTAATGTCGCGATTAGAACGAGACCAAAAAATTAATACATGAGTTTGCGTGACAAATGTGTAGGTAATTCTGTGCATTTTTCATTTTAGATGACTTACATACAGGCACTGCACCATGCACTGCATTAACCATAATTAATCACGTATTACAGTATTCAAAAAACGGTTTCTTCTATCTATCTCGCTTTAACATACGCGTATCTATATGCGCCTTTTGAATTGCCAATCTAGTAGAGCGCCCGAGCAACTATACTAAATCTATGGTATATCACGTTTATTCTGTTTATAATAAGAGTAATTCTGCGTAAAGTCACGTGTTCAATTTGTATCTTGTCATTGAGAAAAGGTCAAAATGTTCTTAGAATTGACTCGCGTGTCAGAAGATTAGGACAATAGAAGAGCGTTGGATGGCAGGTCAAGTTTATACATATTACAAACGAGGCTAAAACTATTTATTCATGTAAGTTAGATACAATACAACGATGATTATGTTTCTAGGTTTTATTCTTTTTGTTATCGTCTAAAATGTTTTATTTTAAAGATTATTAGCTACCATAGATGATTGATAAAAAAAAAAAAAAAAAAAAGTTTAAGATTGTGTCGAAAGTTTAATATCGCGTCGATAGATGTTGCATCGCTACTGTCTCACAATATTGAAATTGAATCCTGTATCGCGCTATTGAAAATACTTAATAGATTGGCTTTTATTCTTTTTGTTATCGTCTAAAATGTTTTATTTTAAAGATTATTAGCTACCATAGATGATTGAAAGAGAAAAATTGGATCAGAAACATCATATTTCTCGATTTAAAATGGTCAAGAAGGGATTTTTTTTTTCAAATATAACGAGTGGCTAGTTCTGTTGAGGATTTAGATGGAAAAGACTCTATGAGTGGTTTGTCAGGTTGTGTACATAAGTTTTTAATTAAAAAACTCATTGGTACATGGCCGGGATCCGCGGGATCGAACCCGTGGTATGCCCAGTTGTTAATACAAGACGTCTTAACCACTCGGCCAATGGATATCTCTTTTTAATCACTTTGTTTCAAATTTTTTTTATTTGACAACAGCATTTATATAAAGTTGATAAGTATAAATTTAGACTCTGTTTCTGGAGGGAAATGAGTAAATTAATATTATGAGGAATGACATAATTTTATATGAATATGAGTTATGTTATATATTAATACACTAGCTTTCCACCCCGGTTTCGCCCGTAGGACCCATTCTATCCCCTAGGATTCATCTCCTATTATACCCCCTTAGGGGTGGATTTATCCTATATCCTTTCCAAGGGTTTGTCACAGTGTCACACCGAATCTACTGGACGAAAAAAGTTAGTACATATGTAGAGTTTGATGAACCAAATAGCGTAGTAAATAATAGAATTTTGTTTTCGGGGGGAAAAGTTAAAAAAATAATCAAATAAAAGGGCTCGTTAAAAGTAGGTAATACAAATATATATTTTTTATAATTTTAAAATATATAGTTTTAATTATATTAATAAAATATACGAAATTTGAGCGTTCCCCCCTTATCTCGGAAACTAAAATTTTGAAAAACGTGCACCCTCTGCAAGTGAGTTCGACCAATAGCCTATTATTATTTATAATGTTTTGTAGTATTTAGGCATAAAGACTGAAGTATAAAAGTTTTTGTTTCTAAAAGTATTTGTTCATAAAAATACTTTCTAATATGGTGAATAAGTTGATAAGTCTATTTTCATTATGTTTTCAGCTGAAATTTGTAACTTAGACTGTTATGTTTTGTAACTTGTTATTGTAAATCCAATGAGTGGTTTAGAAGATACAAGGGAACAGATGAACATACATACATAGACTGCTACTCATAAACCTCTTTTTGCCGTAGTGGGGTAATAAATGGAATCGGGTCAGGGTCAACCAGCGGACTCAGCAGACGTTGTCCTGCCCAAACGTTGGCTTGCCTGTACTACCCTTACCCCTACCCCTACCCGGGATGGCGGTTTTTTCTAATACTATGAAATGTCCGAATTGAATAATTCAAAAAGTTATTGAAGCAGTCGTGAATATGAAGTAATTTATTTTGATAAGGATTAATACTATTATACCAAGGTACAAATAAAGAGCCTTTTCTAGCGACGGCATTTTAATTAAATTTTAAAATAAAATAACACATATTGTGACATTACTATAATAGTTGGACATATGCTGTCGCGACACTTTTTTGTAAATAATTATGTATTCTGAAAAATCGTAGTACATTATTTTGTTCTATCATCAATAGTTTTCGCAGCGCACGCGATGTAAGGAATTTTTAGGTCATTTTTTACACCTTGGGTTACATTATTGGAGTTTTAGTAAGGATGACTAATTTTTTTGAAAATATAATATAGCCTATGTCACCCGGGGATAAATCGGTCCACTAGTTTCGTAGCCTTTACAATGCAAACAAACAAACAATCAAATCTTTCCTATTTATTATATTAGTACAGCTACTGAAAAAAATTCTAACTATTGACAACAGATGGCGCCACCGGTATTGGTAACTCTCGACTACGTTTACTGGGTTTTTTGATCGCTAGTTAAATTTAACAAAAGTTAAAATAACTAGTAGTTACTTAACTAAGGTTAAGGCGTAAACTAGTAGTTAGCGACCGATAATGTTTTTCAATTAAAAATTTAACTATGGTTAAATTTAACAATAGTTAATTATGTTGCCAGTGGATTGAACGTGGGGAAGTTAAATTTTGCATGGGAATAGTTTTTCCTATTGGTAACACTTCACTGACATTTGTTTTTTTTCATAACTGTCAGTGTCCTAACTGTCATATTTGCGTCAGTCTGACGTCTGTGCGGTTTGTCGCAACAGAAACGTCGTGCGCATGACATGATTTACGCTACATTCGCTATCAAAATTGTTTTATCCAAATATTATAAGCAAAAAAGCGGCCAAGTGCGAGTCGGACTCGCGCACGAAGGGTTCCGTACCAATATCTAAAAACGGCAAAAAAAAAACACGTTTGTTGTATAGGAGCCCCCTTAAATATTAATATTAATATTTTAATTTATTTATTTATTTTTAAAGTGAATAATATAACTCAATATTCTGTGAATATTTCAAGCGTCTACATGTTGCCGTTATCATATCGAGCAAAAATATCACGTTTGTTGAATGGGGCCCCCCTTAAATATTTGTTTTATTTTAATTTAATTATTTATTTTTAAAGTGAATATACAACTAAATATTCTGTGAATATTTCAAGCGTCTACCTGTTGCCGTTATCAATATCGAGCAAAAACAAGCAAAAAAAAAACGTTTGTTATGGGAGCCCCCTTAAATATTTATTTTATTCAGTATTTTAGTATTTATTGTTATAGCGGCAATAGAAATACATCATCTGTGAAAATTACAACTGTCTAACTATCACGGTTCATGAGATACCTACAGCCTGGTGACAGACGGACAGCGGAGGTCTTAGTAATAGGGTATCCGTTTTTACCCTTTGGGTACGGAATCCTAAAAAATGAATAATAAATAAATTCAATTCATATAGTTACCTAAATAATAAAGTAAAATTAAAATTGCTATTAAAAAAAACATAGACCGTAGATTAGCATACCTACTACAAAATGTGTCATTATTAAATTTGTTGTTTTGTTTTGTCAAAAAAATATAAAACGTAAAAAACACCCCGAGCGAAGCCGAGTTTGTATCTAGTTATTAATAAATTCACCGTCTTTATCTGATGAAGTTTTGCTATCACCAAAGTATCTCACAATATCCAAATTCATAGTTAATTTTTAAAGAATAGTAATGGAATTCGTAAAATAGACACGTGTGTCGATCCAAACTTAACTATAGTTAAGAATAACTAGCCATGAGATGAGTAGTTAAATATTTCTAACTATTGTTAAGTTTTTAACTTTTAGTTAGCTTAACTAACAATCAAAATACTCATATCTGTCATTTTAAACTAATAGTTAGTTTAACTAGCGAAATTTGACTATTAGTCAACTTAACTACTGATCAAAAAACCCAGCCTTAGTGCGAAGTTATAGCGAAAATTTCAGCCTCGTTTCTTCACTCTGGTTTCCCTTCAAAACGTATAAATCTTTGGCCTTTTACTAAAGATTTCCGTGGAGGGGAACACTCTAATGAGTCTTAGCATTTTTCTTGACTTCGTTTACGCGAAGTCTTACTTAGTAAAAATATAATATTAATAGATTGTTTAAAATAAGAATAAAATTAAGTTCTAAGCTAAACATACACACTTTAAAAAATGGCTTCCCTGTAAAGTGATTGTTTTCAACTTATCAACATATTCACGCCAGCCACGGATATTTATTTTCCAGATATGATGAAAACTACTTAGTTAGGTATTCCGTAACATAATTTCCAGCTCTTTACTCAGTTCAAGGAATGATGCACGAATACAATAATTTCATCTAAATAGCGGGGAATCTCTTGCCAGCTCTTGTATGGAGACCCTGCAGATTGAGGATGAAACTTGGTACAGGTGTAGCCTAGGTCAAAATGAGCAGATTAAACCCTGGCCCCACCAGTTCCGCTCGCAGGGGTGGGGAGGGGAGGTACTCGAAGTGCGCTTCCGCCGTTCCGTAAATAAAAAAATCTATAAATATATAAAAATATGCGTCGTGATTTCACACACACAAGGGCGTACTTGGTATCATTTTCGTATAAATGAAGGAGGAGGGATTCATATTTAAAGGTTTTCCTTAACAATAAAAAAAAAATTATTTAAAAATTAGAAGTATTTATTTTCTGTTTAAAAGCTTGCTTTCTACATTCGTTTACCTTTTCAAATTGGCTGCCTTGTGTGAAATCACGAGGCATTCGATTTTTTATTTACGCGGAGCGGCGGAACTGGTGGGGCCAGGGCTTAATCTGCTCATTTTGACCTAGTAGATACACCTGTACCATGCTTTGGTCACAATCTGCAGGGTTCATGTCGAAGAGCATCGTCCCGCTTTTTTCTTTTCACACAGACCGGATCGTATACGCTTGGAATTGGCCGTAGTGGAGCCGCCAACTATTTCACATAGACCGGCTGGAAGAAATCTGAAAGCGCGAGCGAGAAAGAGCACGCAATCGGCTCGTCGGATTATTTCACACGAAGCTCGTTCAAGCATTCTTAAGGGGCGGTGGTCAAGGTCATCTTGTATCTGTCAAAAATATGGTAAATCTAAGTTAATCCTGGAAACGTGAGTTTATTTATACAAAATCTCCTCACCCCAAAAGGATTATCATTATTTGAAATTGGATTCAGCCATATTTTTATTATTCATGGGTTCTAAAGAGCAGTTGTTTTCGATACGAGACTCGCGTATCTTCAAATAATAACAATCCTTTTGGGGTGAGGAGATTTTGTATAAATAAACTTACGTTTCCAGGATTAACTTAGATTTACTATATTTTTGACAGATACAAGATGACTGAGAGCCAAGACAAAAGAAAATGCAAAATGGCACATGGGTATAATATGGGATAATATGGGTAAAATCGCCAAAAATACGTTGGCTTACACCCGTTTGTAGACTAATCCCTTTGTGATTTTGATATATAAAAATATAAATATTAAAGTTAAGTTCGTCATAAATCATTTGTATTGTTTAAAATTTCTATAAAAGTCTCACATTAAAGAGGAAAAAAAAAGAAAAAACAGGCCATTTTTAATCTAAATAGTAAATTCTCTCTATAAAGGCTCATGAGATACACTTCAATCCTACATTAAATTAAATGTTGTATCCTCTTTAACAATTTGTATTGTTATTTTTATACATTTGTTAAATAAATTTCGAGAATTTCATTTTTTCACCTAAATTTAAGATTATCCGCGCAAGCGTACCGGCTCCGTCGCCCTATAATCCCGAGCGTTTTCTATACAAAATATAGAGGTCAAATCGTCAAGGTTATTGTATATTATACCCATATTATTGCATGTGCCATTTTGCATTTTCTGTTGTCATTAAGAATGCTTGAACGAGCTTCGTGTGAAATAATAAGAGGAGCCGACCGGCTCGCGCTTTCAAATTTCTTCCAGCCGGTCTATGTGATAGTTGGCGGCTCCGATACGGCCAATTCCAAGCGTATACGATCCGGTCTGTGTGAAAAGAAAAAAGGTTGATGATGATGATAATATGAGTATCTAGTACTTAGGTATAATAATATAAGTATTAGTTTTATTTATGAAACATGTAATGAATAAAAAAAGGCCGATTCGCTGCAGGGATTAAATTGGCAGAAAATATTTTTCTTACAACCGAGAGGTCCCCACAAATGCTGTTCACTCATTTTCTGCCAACTGGTAGGAGAGTTTTTTTTTTCTTCTAAATCGGCTCAGCGGCGTACCGACAAGCGCTGGACCCCTATTCGTCTACAAGAATTAGTAGAGGGGGGCTCAGACTACACGAAAAACCGGTTTTCTGCCGGCAAGTGCTTACAACCACTTTCTGTCTCCATCTCTCTAACTATAACTACTTATCTATTAGAGATAGATATATATGCTACCGCGGACTTTTCTGTAGATAATTTTATTCTACACAATTCTTTCTTATATAATTTTGTTATTACTCTGACGGATTAGACAGCATACGCCATGAAAACCGCTAGGCCTAACTTTTTCCCCGACTTGACTCACTTATACTGTTAATGCTCAGCTCCTAAATATGATAGGTCCATGTTTAATATTCGTAAACCTTGCCGGTAAATCAACCTATTTAATAGTGAAAACGGCAACAAAATCCGCGGTGGGGGACTTTGTTTAAAATATGTAGTTATAAAATATGTAGCGATGATGATAACGCCATCTAGCGATCATGTTACGTATCTGTGTCCGGACCGAAGAATTTTATTGCCGACTAGAAATGCGCAGTCAAAAATGCCCGACCCAGGCATACGTGGAAGCCAAGTACAAGTATGCCTGCCCGGAGATTCTCGGGTCGAGCATACTCAGCAAATACAGGTCGCGAATCCATATTAAGCTTTTCACTCCGGTTTCGCCCGTAGGACCCATATATCTATCCCCTAGGATTCATTTCCTATTATACCCCCTTAGGGGCGGATTTATAAAAAGTTATTTATATCCTTTCCAAGGGTTTGTGACAGTTTATGTTCTCCGAAGATTACATATGGTACATAATATGTAGAGTTTGATGACCCAATCACGGACGTAGGTATACCGTAAATAATAGATTTTGATTTTGAGGGAAAAATAAATCTGATGAGTAGTTTAGGAGATACAAGGGAACAGTTGAACATACATACATAGACTGCTATTCATAACCCTCTTCTTGCCGTAGTGGGGTAATAAATGGAATCGGGTCAGGGTCAACCAGTAATAAAAGCTTTCACGGACGAACTTATGTTTAATTTATTATAATAAAATGTATGATTGAAATATACTGAAAAATGCGACTGAAAAAACTTCTAGCTATTGACAACAGATGGCACCACCGGTATTGGTAACTCTCGACTACGTTTACTTAGTGCGAAGTTATATAGCGAAAATTTCAGCCTCGTTTCTTCACTCTGATTTCCATCAGAGTACCTTTCCACTTCTACTAAAGATTCACGGGATGTGGGATGTGTGGGTTAGTATTTTTCTTGACTTCGTTTACGTGGAGTCATTATATATAATAAATATAATAGTAGGTATCCATTTCTCTAAGGGCAACGTTTTAAGAGAAATTGAAGTATAAAATAAGAATAAAATCAAGTTCTAAATAGGTATAAGCTAAACAAAATATATGGATTGCATTATGTATACAGAAAACTATAGATTAAGATAGCTCCCCTATAAAATTATCGTTTTCAACTTATCAACATATTCACGAAATGAAATGAAATGATTATTTATTTGTCAGAATATGGCATAAGTAGGTACATAACACAGGTGGAGTAATCTTAGAAGTGTAGCACATTCTACCGTATTACGGTGTACAAATATTTAATAACAAGTAGGTACAAACAAAGTCTGGGACGTTCAAATTTAAAATTAGATTCAATATTACACACATCAATACAATTCAATGTCAAATCAAAAGCTCAATCAATAAATCACACCAAACAATTACAATAACAGAGCATCAAATATAATCAGTCAAATATAGTTATAATTATAATTAGTTATTCCATAAAATCACGCAGTCAAATATAATATTCATAATAAAAAAACATGTCAAAGTCAATCCCATTAAAACAATAATAAAATAATAATGTAAATAATTATAATATGTCAAAACGTGACTTATCATTTAGGAATTCATTTATGGAATAATATAATTTTTCTAACAATATCCTATTAAATGTCCTTTTGAACACCTGCAGGGGAAGTTTAGTCAGATGTTCCGGAATATGATTATATATTTTAATTGCCATGCAGTAGCTATTTCGTGAATAAAGGGCCAACCTTTGTGGTGGGACATATAATTTGTCTTTGAACCTTTTGCCTCTGCAGTGCATATCCCCATTTGTTTTGAACAGAGCTGGATGTTAGTGCACAAATTTAGCTACTTCAGATATATAAAGACAGGGCAATGGCAATATATTGTATTTTTTTAAAATCGGTTTACAACTATCTCGGTAGTGTATGCCCGATAACGCACGTATACATTTCTTTTGAGCAATGAAGACTCTATCTGCTTCAACCACATTTCCCCACAGAATGATACCATATCTTAGTATCGAGGACACATAGCCATGGTAAGCCGAGAGTCCGGCCTCCAGTGACGTAGTATCCTTGATACGTCTCAGAGCATAATTGAATCTGTCAATTTTTCCACACAAGTTTCTTATATGATTCTTCCAATTACAATATTTATCTACAGTTATTCCTAAGAAAACAGTAGTGTCCACCTCCTCTACTTTTTTATCATTCTGAACAACATTTAGTTGAACAGGTGAGCTATTGGTTGTTTGGAACTGAATTAATTTAGTTTTGTTCATGTTTATGTTTAAGTTATTTCGTTCCAACCAATTGATAATATTAGTGAGAGCTATATTTGCTTCACTTTCGACACTGCTTTTATCTCTACATTTTATGGTAACGGTGGTATCGTCTGCAAACAAGATACATTCATGTGAGCTACTTTCAGGGAGATCATTGATGTAAAGCAGGAAGAGTAGTGGACCCAGTACACTCCCCTGTGGTACTCCATAACTATTTTGTATAAATTTGGATTGATATGTATATTTATTATGTTTGACAATTTTTGTTATTTCTACACTCTGTGTTCGCTCTAGTAGGTAGCTCTTTATCCACTTCCATAGTTCGCCGCGAATACCATAATCATCTAGTTTGTTTAGCAGTGTTTTGTGACAGACAAAATCGAAAGCTTTTGACATATCGAGGAAAATAGAAACTGGATAGATTCCACCGTTTAAGCCCTCTGTAATAGTTTTCATTAGAGAAAAACATGCAAGAGTAGTGGAATATCCCTTTCTGAATCCATATTGTTCATCTCTTAAAATTCGAGCAGTTGTTAAGAAACTATATATTTTTTTGTGCATTATTTTTTCAAAGATTTTTGACATTACTGGAATTAGAGTTATGGGTCTGTAATTATTCATATTATTATGCTCACCCTTTTTTAAAATTGGTTTGACTAAAGACAATTTTAAACGTGAGGGAAAATGTCCCTCTAAAAATGACATATTTATTATGTGGCTTAGAGGTTCGGATATGTAGAGAGCGCTATATTTTAAAATGTATGTACTTACTGAATCATAACCGGCAGACTTTGTATTTCTCAAGGACATAATTTCTTTGTAAACGTCTTCCTTGTTTATTGGTGTCAAGAACATGGATTGTGTATTATTAAATTTTTTAAATTGTCTATCATTACAAAGTGCATTGGCATCTCGCCCCGTTATATTTACATAAAAATCATTAAACAATTCGCATATCTCCCTGTATACATCATTGTCAATTTGTATTTCATTTATGACATTGTAGGTTTTTTTGCTGTGGAAATTATTTTTAATAACGTCCCAGGTTGCTTTGCATTTATTACGTGATTTTGAAATAAAATTAGTGTTGTCCAATTTCTGGGCATGTAGGATGCAACGTTTTAATATTTTTAAATACTTATTATAATAATTTTTGTTAGACTTCTTATTTGAAGGTGTTATTTTGTATTTTAGATAGAGGCGTCTTTTATTAATACAACAACGTTTTAATGATTTAGTCAACCATTTGTTTTTTAGAGCTTTACTTTAATTTCCTTATGTTGATTGATTGGTCCGGCGTCGCACCCAAAATTTGCCATTCCGGCGGCCGGATGGTCTAGGCGGACCGTTTGTTACAAGAATTGGACGAGTGTGACCGCCGACAGAAGTGAAAACGTAAAACTATGAATAACAGTGGTTTTTAATTTATAAGTAGGTATAGTATAGATAGATTCAAACGTTCGGGTGTTAGCTGCGAGTGCGAGTACGCGCAGGTACAGTCAAGTCGAAAATAATTTGGGTGACGAGAGCGCGCGCAAGAAAAGATTCTAAATGTCATTCCGAATCGAATGACACCTCAATCATAATTTTCGGTGAACGCTAACAGGAAATAAGAAAAAAGGCACTTGCTAACCAGACTATTATGACAAAAGGGTTAATCGAATGGACTCGGAAAAAATCCTGCTATTAAAGAAAGTTCTGACCGGTGGGGTTAGCATACATTTTGACAGCGACACTTTCGTTTCGGTCGAATGGCCTTGAACAGGCCAAAACGTTCATGTCCAACAAGGACCGGCCAGAGATAGCCCGGGGCCGAGAGGTCCGGCCCAACAATGAGCGGGAAAATTCTGTGTACTTGTCTTTGTCCGGCCAAGCAAATTGCTCGGCATTCTTGTGCAGGGCATGCCCGGTCCGAGAATGTCCGGCCCAACAATGTGCGGGCAAATTCTGTGTACTTGTCTTTGCCCGGCATAGCAAATTTGCACGCACATTGTTGGGCCGGACCTCTCGGCCCCGGGCTATCTCTGGCCGGTCCTTGTTGGACATGAACGTTTTGGCCTGTTCAAGGCCATTCGACCGAAACGAAAGTGTCGCTGTCAAAATATATGCTAACCCAGCAGGTATCAAGTTATAAAAGTAAAGTAAGTAGGACGGGCGCTACACGTAAAAAACTAAGAGTACCGTATCTCAGCTTCTATTGGTCCTTTTTTTTTTACGTGGGGAAATGCATTATGTATACCCGCGCCCTCGGAGGTGAGGGAACGACTTATGTGGGACTTTAACCCACTAAAACCCCACGGTACTCCATCGCGCCGGTTGTCGGCGGGCCACGGGGACGCGTTAACATTCTTCCGGTTTTACCCAGAGCTGGCGCAGCAGCGGGTACAAACTGCTGCGCCTTCCACCTTGGTCCCCGGTTGAGCAGCGGCTGATTGCCCCCTCAACCGCCACCGGAGACCGCGGCGACCCGACTGCACTTTCTATCGCAGTCGGGTTCAACCGGCTGCGCAAACTGTACCACCGGCTTCCACCTCGGAACAGCCGCGCCCGAAGGCACGACCGAACCTGCCTCTTCTGGTCGCCTGCACCACGAAGCACAGCCGACTCCATCTCCCGACCAACCACACGAAAAGGCATGCACGGCCGGTCACACCTTCAACCAATCTCGGTCTCGAGTCGGCCGTGCCGCGCTCATAACGGCACGTCCGATCCCAGACCCCACCTCGAAACCGGCCGCACCGCGACAGAGCAGCACGGCCGGTAACACCTACCATCTCATTTTATCTTCGGGCCGACCGCACTGCGACAGAGCAGTACGACCGACCCTGGACCCATCTCGAAACCGGCCGCACCGCGACAGAGCAGCACGACCGGTAACACCTTCTATCTCATTTGGTCACGGGCCGGCCGCGCCGCGACTTAGCAGCACGACCGGTAACACCTTTCATCTCATTTGGTCTCGGGCCGGCCGCGCCGCGACAGAGCAACACGACCGACCCCGGACCCCATCTTGAAACCGGCCGCACCGCGACAGAGCAGCGCGACCGGTAACACCTTCAGTCTCGGGCCGAACGTGCCGCGATCTTAACGCTCTAATCGGCACGTCCGACCCCCGGACCCCACCTCGGAACCGGCCGCACTTAAAACCCGCACGGGCGGTAACACCTCTAACGACATTTGGTCTCTGGCCGGCCGTGCCACAAATAAAGCAGCACGACCGACCCCGGACCCCACCTCGGAACCGGCCGCACGGAACAACCCGCACGGCCGGTAACAACTTCCCTCATCCTTTGGCTCGAGTCGGCCGCACCGCGAGCGAAGACAGTACGACCGACCCAAAACCCCATCCCAAAAACCAGGCCGCAGGGCCGGTGACATCTTCATATTTGGTCTCGGACCCAGACCCCCACCTCACGTCCAACCCCAGACCCCCACCTCAGTACCGGCCGCACGGAAAGCCCGCACGGCCGGTCACATCTTCAACAACACACCTCCAACCGGTAAGTGCCACCGGTTCCAGCTCGGAGAAGGCCGCGCTCGAAAGCGCGACCGATTCCACAGGTCGGCTGCCATGGGGAACAGCCGACCCCGTATATAGCCGCATCCGCAATGGACTCTGCTGGAACACCCAGAGCCCAGCGGAGCGGCATACCTTGTTCTAGAGTCAGCCGCGCCGCGGGTCATGACGACACGACTGACCCCAGAGCCCCACCACGGAACGGCCGCACAGGAGTCAGGGGGTCCCGCGCGGCCGCTCCCACCTAGCCGCTTATGCGAAAAGCCCCGCCGACGCATACAGAGCCCTCGCACAGCGGCTCCACCTCGGGTGCCGCTTAGCTTCAACGTGGATAGTGTGGCGAGTACTACCACGGTTACTAAGCCCCCCCGCCCCGACAAGGCGGGCACCCCCGGGGGGGAGGGAACGGGTTATGTGGGACTTTAACCCACTAAACCCCCACGGTACTCCATCTCGCCGGTTAGTCGGCGGGCCACGGGGACGCGTTAGCATTCTTCCGCGACCCGCCGCCGGGTGGCCGTAAGGCCCCATCTCGCTCTGGTTTTACCCAGAGCTGGCGCAGCAGCGAGTACAAACTGCTGCGCCTTCCACCTTGGTCCCCGGTTGAGCAGCAGCTGATTTCCCCCTCAACCGCCACCGGAGACCGCGGCGACCCGACTGCGATGGAAAGTGCAGTCGGGTCATGCTTCGACCGGCAGCGCAAGCGTCACCGGCGTCCGCCTCCAGCCGCATGCGCGAAGAGCCCTGCCAAACCCACAGAACCCCTGCGCAGCGGCTCCACCTCGGGTGCCGCTTAGCTTCACCGTGGATAGTGTGACGAGCACTACCACGGTTACTAAGCCCCCCCGCCACGACAAGGCGGGCACCCCCGGAGGGGAGCTTCTATTGGTCCTTTTTTTTTTTTTTTTTTTCTTTTTTTCTACGTGGGGAAATGCATCATGCATACCCGCGCCCTCGGGGGTGAGGGAACGGGTTATGTGGGACTTTAACCCACTAAAACCCCACGGTACTTCATCTCGCCGGTTAGTCGGCGGGCCACGGGGACGCGTTAGCATTCTTCCGCGACCCGCCGCCGGGTGGCCGTAAGGCCCCATCTCGCTCTGGTTTTACCCAGAGCTGGCGCAGCAGCGAGTACAAACTGCTGCGCCTTCCACCTTGGTCCCCGGTTGAGCAGCGGCTGATTTCCCCCTCAACCGCCACCGGAGACCGCGGCGACCCGACTGCGATGGAAAGTGCAGTCGGGTCATGCTTCGACCGGCAGCGCAAGCGTCACCGGCGTCCGCCTCCAGCCGCATGCGCGAAGAGCCCTGCCAAACCCACAGAACCCCTGCGCAGCGGCTCCACCTCGGGTGCCGCTTAGCTTCACCGTGGATAGTGTGACGAGCACTACCACGGTTACTAAGCCCCCCCGCCACGACAAGGCGGGCACCCCCGGAGGGGAGCTTCTATTGGTCCTACAATAAACTTTTTTTTTTATTCATGAAAAAATCAGCTCAATTGAGTGCACTTTATGGCAAATCTATAAGTAGATTGGCGAAAATACGGTCCTTAGTTACGGTTTTTTTAACATAACTATTTTATTTGTTTATTTAAAAATCTGGGGATCTTTAAATAAACAAATCTTTTTGGGAGATCAAAGACACCGTTAGTAGGTACCTACCGATTCCAGTAAAGCAGTTTGCGATTCGTTTTGATAGACCACCTGTACAGACAATCGAAATTTCAAGCCGCTATTTTGCAATATCGTTAAGGGGCAGATAACACCTATATACGATTATTTAAAGAATGTTTTAGCAAAAACAAGACAATTTCCAAGATTGAAAAAAATATATATTATTCTACAGGATATAATTGATATAATTGTCATTCTGAAAACGCGATTACACAATTTTCGCTCGATAGAAAATAATCCCAAAATGTGGTCTCTGAAAGTTTTCAAAAAAAGAAAACGGCGGTACTAGTGATTTTAGTACTATGACATTTAATTTGTTTTTGTAATATTCAATTACCCATATAATTGTCATTTGCATATTCAAATAAATTGTATAGTTATTTAAAAAATAATGATTATGTCAAATGGCGCTTACGATTTCTACTCTGAGCGGAAACGCTTTAGCTCTTCTTTATTCACACTCGCCTTGTCGGCAGTGACGGCTGTATCGTGATGCTAGACGGTCACGGCCACTCGATCGCTCAGAAGTTTTTGTATTATTTGTGTATTTTTTGGCTCAAATTTAATTTATTAATGGTAAACTTTATTCATAAATGACATTACCGTAGCGATTAGGCAATATTTTCATAAGGAAGTTGCTATTTGTATACTTTAGTCTAGGAGTCAGCGTTGCTTTTTGTGAGCGTAATTATATTAAATAATTAACTCCAGTATTGGAAATAAGTTAATAAACAGCAAAGTAGGTAGGTAGGTATTACATAGAAAATGCGTACGGGAAACATATTGCAGAAGTCATTGCAAGGCAAATAAAATTATGATATACTAGCTTTTCCCCCGTAGAAAAATTTAAAATGTGCCAGCCCCAAGGACTTCCGAAATATAAATTAGCTCATGTCATTATCTCTGTGCAAATATCACGTCAATCCGTTGCTCCCATGTTGCTCCGTATTGATTTGAATAAAAAGGACAAACAAACACTCTTTCGCGTTTGTAATATTTTATCCACGCACGCTTGATGGAAAACTTATGATAGACTAGCTTTTCGCCCCGGCTTCGCGCGTGGAAGTATTTGAAAAGTGACAAGCCCGAAGGATTTGTGGGATATGTCATTAAAATCAAGTCAATCCGTAGATTAATTAAAAAAAGGACAAATAAACACTATTTTGCATTTGAAACATTACCTAGTAAGGAAGTTAAAATACCTACCCTTTATCCAAGCTTGATGATAAAATTACGATAAACAATGTTACATACGTATTGGTTTTACATAATAGACCCTCCTACTAGCTATTCGCCCCGGCTTCGCCGTGGAAATATTTAAAGAGTGGCAAGCCCGAAGAATTTTTGTTATATAAAGTAGCCCATGTCATTATTTATATCTCCAACTATCTCTGTGCAAAAAATCAAGTCAATCCGTTGCTCCGTATTGATTTGAAAAAACAAACAAACACTCTTTCGCATTTGTAATATTAGTAAGGAAGTTACAATACCTACCTATTATCCAAGCTTGATGATAAAATTACGATATACTAGCTATTCGCCCCGGCTTCGTCGTGGAAATATTTAAAGAGTGACAAGCCCGAAGAATTTTTGGGATATAAAGTAGCCTATGTCATTATCTATATCTCCAACTATCTCTGTGCAAAAAATCACGTCAATCCCTTGTTCCACAAAACGTGAAAAAAGTAAAAGAAGTAGAATTATAGAACCTCTTCTACATGGTTGGACAACGCCGCAACGCCGCTGGTCAGCCAAAATTTTTAATTCGACATTATACTAGATTTCGACTAATTTTAGGGTTCTGAATTCGAATTTGATATCGATTTCAAAATTCAATATCACGACATCTGTCAATTTCTTAAAACTCGACATATACTAGATTTCGACTAATTTTAGGGTTCTGAGTTCGAATTTGATATTGATTTCAAAATTCAATATGACGACATCTGTCAATTTCTTAAAATTCGACATTATACTAGATTTCGACTAATTTTAGGGTTCTGAATTCGAATTTGATATCGATTTCAAAATTCAATATGACGATATCTGTCAATTTCTTAAAATTCGACATTATACTAGATTTCGACTAATTTTAGGGTTCTAAATTCGAATTTGATATCGATTTCAAAATTCGATATGACGACATCTGTCAATTTCTTAAAATTCGACATTATACTAGATTTCGACTAGTTTTAGGGTTCTGAATTAGAATTTGATATCGATTTCAAAATTCAATATCACGACATCTGTCAATTTCTTAAAATTCGACATTATACTAGATTTCGACAAATTTTAGGGTTCTAAATTCGAATTTGATATCGATTTCAAAATTCAATATGACGACATCTGTCAATTTCTTAAAATTCAATATGACGACATCTGTCAATTTCTTAAAATTCGACATTATACTAGATTTGGACTAATTTTAGGGTTCTGAATTCGCATTTGACATCGATTTCAAAATTCAATATATCTACATCTGTAATTTTCTTAAAATTCGACATTATACTAGATTTCGACAAATTTTAGAGTTCTAGACAGTGTATGTGATTAAACATTTTTTTATTATATCAGGAAGAAACAACAGTTGGACGAAAATACTACGTGTGAAACAACTGAAACGTCAGATTTTTCATTGACAGAGTAAGTTTCTTCGTACGAAAATTGAGAATTAATAGATTTACAACACACTTGTTTTTGGACTTATTATTTTACATCCTGTACTTGTCGTGTAATGTTTATAAAAAATTTTAAATTTTACATATAACTGTAAACTTTATTACAGGTTAAACAATGTGTCACTAGCAGAAACTCAAGAAAATGTTACCCTTCTTTCTAAATCTACCGATGACGTTCCTGACCTTGACGTTATATTATAATAATAATGTAATGTAATTTAATGTATTGTAATTTAAGGTAATGTAGATCCTAGATTCACCAGAAAGCTTCAAATAAGAGAACCGATTGGAGATAAAAATATAGTATTGCAACAGCAAGACCTGAATGTAATTGCAAGACCGACAGTTGACAAAGATTTTCCCTCCAATCAACCTACATGTTCACGATATTTAAGTTTTAACAATTTCTAAATTTGTACATATTTTTATTTTGTTCATCATTTATGTTTGGATTAAAGTACTATTTGAATATTATGTTATGGGTTAAAAATGTGAATACTAACATGTCTATGCAATGTCAAATTTCGACTAAACAAGTTCAAGCCGAAGTGGCTAGGTGGGAGGCACCGCGCTGCTAAACGCTGAGGTCGCCGATTCGAATCCCATACGTTGCGAATTTTATTTTGTTTTGATTTATATTTTTACGATTTGAATAAAATGCAGGTAATTTAAAATATTCATTCACTATGGAATTTTGATGTGAGCAGCACATATTTATATGGAAATTATTGTTATTATAAAGAAAGTCACTATTTTGTGCAATATTAAGAGGCTACCTTCATATTAAATCATATTTTTCAAATCGTTTTGAGTGAACCCTAAAGCTCATAGAAATATAGAAAAAAATACATGTTATAATTAATCATATTTCATAATAATCTGTTAATCATAAAACATGTTTTAAGAAACTTTGCTCGATAGAAAAAAATTGCAAAGTAGCCTCTGAAAATAGTCTCCTTTCCAAATTTCTCAGTAGTACATGAAGTATTGTTTATTAAATTAAGTACAAATTTGTATCATCTATTACTAAAGTAAGATGTTAATTTAGATTTTCAATAAAACTACTCCTTTAATTTAAATAAATTATTTTTGATTTGTCACTTAGGACGTTTGTTCCAAGCACCTTACGTGCGCCTCTTCTCTTTTGTTTCTATTCAATGCGACAGAGAGAGATTCAGCGGAGAGACCAATCGATCACGTAGCGCTAGAGTATCGTATGCAGCTAGGCCACGCCCCTCAAACTATGATTTTATTTGAATGTATCGTCTTAATGTGTTATGAATGTTAGAGGAAACCTTAAAATTCGTCGAAATTTAGTATAATGTCGAATTAAAAAAAATTACAGATGTCTTTTGAAATTAACGTCAAATTTTAAGAAGTTGACAGATGTCGTCATATTGAATTGTGAAATCGATATCAAATTCGAATTCAGAACCCTAAAACTAGTCGAAATCTAATATAACGTCGAATTTAAAGAAATTTACAGATGTCGTTATATTTAATTGTAAAATCGATATCAAATTCGAATTCAGAACCCTAAAATTAGTTGAAATCTAGTATAATGTCGAATTTTACGAAATTGACAGATGTCGTCATATTTAATTGTGAAATCGATATCATATTCGAATTCAGAACCCTAAAAATAGTCGAAATCTAGTATAATGTCGAATTTAAAGAAATTGACAGATGTCGTCATATTTAATTGTGAAGTCGATATCAAATTCGAATTCAGAACCCTAAAACTAGTCGAGATCTAGTACAATGTCGAATTTAAAGAAATTTACAGATGTCGTTACATTTAATTGTAAAATCGATATCAAATTCGAATTCAGAACCCTAAAATTAGTCGAAATGTAGTATAATGTCGAATTTAAAGAAATTGACAGATGTCGTCATATTCGATTTTGAAATCGATGTCAAATTCGAATTCACAACCCTAAAATTAGTCGAAATCTGGTATAATGTCGAATTTTACGAAATTGACAGATGTCGTCATATTGAATTGCGAAATCGATATCAAATTCGAATTCAGAGTCCTAAAATTAGTCGAAATCTAGTATAATGTTGAATTTTAATAAAATATCAGAGCTCGCTTGTCACATTTCAAACATTTCCACGAGCAAAGCCGGGGCAAAAAGCATCATTTTATCATCAAGCGTGTAAATAGGTAGTTATTCCTACTTCCTTACTAATATTACAAACGTGAAAGAGTGATTGTTTGTTTGTTGATTTGTCCTTTTTAACGTCAATACGGAGCAACATCTTATAAAATATTTTTTGACAGATTACTAAACGACAACTAATCCCATACAGTATGTATGGTATTAGGAGACAAACAATCACATGCAGTCCTGTGTCAGACGACAATTACTGATCACATACAGTCTAGTATTAGACGCCAGACGGCAACTAAAAGCGTGGTCTCTCTAACTATGATAGTCTCTCGCAGGCTAGGTCGGAAAAAGGGCGTGACTTAAAACATCAAATCGTCAAGGACGCTGACGATTATCAGCCCCTTAACGGACGTGGCGCACATTGTTAAACATACAAAAGTCTATCCTACTCAATTTCAAGCACTTTAAGTATTACTTTTAATTGTTTTAATTTTTTTTTGCGTTTTCCGTCTTTTTTGATTGTTTAAACAATGAAAACGATTTTTAATTATTTTTTTTTAAATACCCAATCCTCATGCAGAATCATCACCTGCACAACTTTTACTCTCAACATTTTTTTTAGGAACAATACTTTTCGCTACACTTAACAAAAACCGTAAAAAAAAGAGTAAAAAAATAAATATTTTTCAAAATAAAACAACTCTTCCGACCTCGCTCAATGTCAAGACTTTAGGTCCTAAAGTCTTCAAAAATCAGGGCGCCTAATTTAGGATGTTATTATTCGCTCCGTTGGAAAACACTTCCATACTCGGCACCTCTGGCGCCCTGATTACTATACCTACGAGTATTCTCTAGATGGACATTAATACTAATTACTTCACCACTTTCACCAAGTTACTCTATGAGTCGAAGTGCAGTGATATTGTGCAGTGTGCACGCACCGGCCGGTAGACATCAGGGGGAGGAAACTTAGAACAAGACTGTCATTAATTTGGTTCGTATAGAAACTAGTGCCACCTAGTGATAAATAGGAACTATTTTACGTTTCGATGAAGACATAAATTAAGAAAAATTAAACTTATAAATTCTACAAAATACTGATAAAATAATAAATAACTTTATTACTATAAATACGAAACACATTAATCTTGATTAATTTACCAACTAAATTGCATTTATGAAATGTTATCTTAAAATTTGGTTGGTAATATCAATAAATCAAACTTTTATTTGTATGGAACGGAACGTTAATAAAAATGGTTGACTTTTTTGAATTTTCTTGCAAAGAGTTTGTTTATTAAATTTTATTGCCTTTTCTTGTAAATATCTTGTATTTTATGTTAGTTACCTATTTGTTAGGTATATTTTGTTATCATTTGCGACGTCGATCCCTGGAAAAAACGTTATGTGTTTTTGGATGTCCAAAACTGGGTTAGTAAAGGTTAGTAAACATATAATTATTTTGAGTCTATTTTAATCATCGATGATTTTAATAGTTAAACCATTGATCTAAAGTTAAAACCATAGGTTTTCATTCATCACCAATGCATATAACAACCTGCGTGTACCTATATATTCTGTGCCATTGGAATATAATACAAAGATATTAGCATACAATATACCTAGCTATTATTATTTTGGAATCAACATATCATTATTAAATTGCAGGTGCCTATATGCAGTTTTTCACATGCTGAAAAACAATTAAAAATTGAAAAACCTATGAGGATAATTATACAAAAATAAGAAGATATGTTATTGTCATGCTTGATGTGCCATCATTTCACAACAGACCAGAGAACTTCTAGTCATATACCCACTAATGGTTTCGGCTATACCATCTTTACACTAATTAATGGTGAGTTTATGTTTTTAAAAAGTATTTAGACTGTTAAGTTAAGCTGTTTCTCATGCAGAAGTTTTCCTATACATGTTATCGGCCCTAGAATGTCTAACACTAGAATGTCCAAGCAATTTGCTGGGTCAGGCAAAGACAGTACGTACATTAGAGTTAGGCACGGGTAGGAGTTACTATTAGTATGGATGTTGGTAAATATATGTATCTACTTTTTATTTTATCAATAAATCTAATCATTCAATTCACACAATAAAATAACAAAACTTCACTTTAATTACCAGACCCATGCATGAACCCATCTTAATACTTATTTACTTCAATGTAAGATTAAAATGTATATAATGTATGTCCAGGTATTAAATTCAAATCAATCAAGTGCACAATTACAATAGAATTAAGTACATATGTATCATCATTGTTGATTGTATATGGAATGTGTACACTGTACAGAAACATTTGAGAAACATGGCCGTGTAAGTGAAAATGTTGTGGAGCTAGTTGACCGATAGGATTTAAGCTGTATGCATACATAGGTTGAGTCTAAAGGTCACAGAAAGAATATCAGTGATTTATAACTGAAGTGTGAATGGAAATGTTGGTCCATAGTCCAGATCAAAACTACTTAAATTTAAAATAACTAGCAGTTGCCCCCACATCTTCATCTACAAAATAGTATTGCTCATAACATAATTTTAACCTTTAATTTTACAGGTATGGCTTTATCTTCTGGTTTGTCATCACAACTATAACTACTGCATCCCAAGAATGTATCAGATGGACAAAAATGGATGTACCCGATTTACTGGATATGATGGAGATTTATAAATAAATATTTTCTCTACTATAAAATATTTACATTGATTTCTTATCTACTTACATAACTCCTCAAAATTGGCTTAGTAAGTAGATATAACAATATTTTTCCTACTGATTTTACTGACTTAGTAAGTAAATATTTCCAATTTCTTTTAATAATAATGTAATCTGAATTACAATAAGATTACATATTATTAAAAATAATTGGAAATATTTAAGTCAGTAAAATCAGTAGGAGAATCTAGTTATATCTATATAAAAATATGTATATGTGTGTGTCACACGCACACATGCATAATTAGCGCACCTATTTATCCCTAGGCGGCGCTAGTGTTCATGTGATTTCATTTTGACAGGGGAGTTGGCTCTCTTTTCCCTCTGTATTACTATACTCTTTGGTAGACATTGTATAATAACGCCATCTAGTAGAGCTGGTCGTTTTCTTGACTAACCGTTTTAAGAATCAGATTTTTGCAATGTAACGAGCGAACGCTTTTATGCCAGAAGGAAAATCAGTTTTTTTTAAAAACATGTTTCGGCGATCCAACTTTACGTACAACCAAACAATTTTTAAAATCGATTCTGTAGTTTCAGAGATTACCCCTACATCAAATCTTATAAACTGTACCTCTTTATAATATTAGTATAGATAGATACATGCACGCATAACACATACTTTGGGGTTCCGTGTTATCATATTTAGAACCGCGACATCTTTCGTTTCGACTCAAAGGTCAAACCGACGAATCCATACAGGCCCGAGTGTGTCCAACAGCATAATGGCCGACCTAGCAATTTGCTCGGCATTCTAGTGTTGAATATTCTCGGGCCATGCATTCCTTTTTCATCACCGATGACAGTAGTTTCTATGCAAACAATAAATAGCTAAAATAATTGTTCTAAGTTTCTTCATTCTGGTCAAAATAAAAGATGTAGCGGGGGCCGGGGGGTCCTATGTATGCTAACCATAAAAATTCTACCAAAAAATTTCCGAGCCGGTTTTGAAAAAGAAACTGGTTTGCTGTTCTTTTAAAATGGACCATAACGCTGTATACTGTATAGTGTATACATTGTACAGACTGTCAAATCAACGGGTTTTTTTTTATGTATGTACGATTTACGCCTTAGGAATAAAAAAACCGTTTCTTTTGGCACTGCTTCTCGAAGCAGTTTGTCTAGCGATCATCTGTCATATTTATATCTATAATTGATAGTAAGGTACAGATGTTTCACTGATATTTCTTTGTTTGCACCAGTTATTTATGAAGAAAACTATATACAGGTAGATCAGGTAAGTACCTAGTATTTATGTTGGATACACATTAAGAAATGCACAAAGAGCTTTTCACTTCATAAATATTAAAGCAGTATAATGATCGTATTCCTTTGTATATGTATTAAATGTGTGATTAAAAAAAAGTGTACCTGTCATTGCGACAGTTGGTGTATTGCCACCTTTGGAATTCTGTCACTAGAGTTGGAGAAAATGTTGTAGGTTTCGCGACATTTTTCAATTTAGCGGCAAACAGAATCTGTTTATTATTATCAGTGACCTATAATGAGGCCAATAGGATTTAAATTTAGTGTGTTATATGTTTTGTATGCTAAACTAACTTAAGAATATTTTTATTTGTAAATAGCTGATTACAAATAAAAAATACCGCATGTCCAACAATAAACCTAAGTCAATTATTAGACAGAGTGTACTAGGTCTACCTACGCTATGGTTTTTATATGTTTTATTTTATTTTTATGTTACAGCAAGGCTTGAAAAAATACCATTGTAAAGTGGGCTTTTCACTATGAGATGTAATATATATATTATATCCCGAAATATAAATTTCATCTCGCGATTGTCTTTCACACTGTGAGATATATCTTTTTGGTCAGTTCAGTCACTGACAAACACGAACTGAGGGCGACGAGGGGACATGAAGGGTGTGCGGGGTAAAGGAGGCGTGACATTGAATTACTTCTTTGTTTTATTTAAACCATGATTAACTGTGTATAGGTACCGGGACGGTTCTTGAGCGGTGGCCGTTAGATGCGCAGAACACAATTTTTGGGTCTGCTTGACGGTATGAGGTATTAATTTTAACTTTACCTGCAGTAAAAAGCAATCGTAAAAACAAACACCAATAAATCAATTATAATAAATATACAAGTATACAATAAATATACAATATGCACTCGAATTACATATGCGCAAACATTCCCCCACTTTTTCATCGAGCGCTCAAGAACCGTCCCGGTACCTGTACTGGCTCTAAAGGTACTCTTTGGTCCACAACATAGTATCAGTGAACCATTCATATAGTAAAGCAGGTAGGTAAGTACCTATACGTTTTTTTTTTCATTAAAAAGTGTAGGTAGGTATTATTTATAGTGGCCAAATGATTACACAAATAACAAGCCTAAACATTATAGTTTCCGTTTATCATGGTTTCCAAAGCATTAACTGAAGAAGATTTAAGTACCTAACCTTCATATAAAAAGTGGTTAATTCTAGTGACAATAGGTAATTAATGTAGGTTGGTAGGTAGGTAGGATAAATAATAAGTTTGCCGTATGGCAACATTGTTTATTGTTTCATCTAAATTTGATTAGGTATCTATTATTGCACAACTGTTTAAAATTCAATTGCAATTTTATAGTTTAGAAATAATAACCAATCCTGAATTAGTGTCACAATTTTTTAGAATTAAAATCTTGTAAGCTTAGCTTAGGTACTGTATTTTGTTACGTACTGTTCCTAACCTATAACACAAAAATGACCTCAGCATCAAGTAAAGGGGATTATAAACCCAATAATATAAAAGTTCATAATTTAGATGAATTTGAAAAATTGCTCAAAGGTGTCCACGTTGCTGCTTGCATGTTGACCGAAGCAACGGAACAAATAGGTAAGTTTCCTTGCACTACTTAATAAAAAATTTGAAAAAAATTAAGCACTAAAATGTAGTAAATAGGTATGTATTTACCCTCTATTCTAGCAGAACCTAATTGCCTAATTACCAATGATAATTTTGATATTAAAACTAACAACTTCTTACACAACTAAGAAGTCTTGGTTCAAATCCCAGGTTCACATAATTTAAAACTAAAATGTTTAGGACTTGGTAATGACATTTCACCACTTGTAGAAGCTACTTTTGAACCTTGAGCAACAATAATATGAACTGTGATACTTTATTTTAATTCAAATATTACTTATTCTATACCCAATAAGGTCATATTATGCCTACTTATGTCACTCACTACACCATCCTCAACTATAAATTACAAAATACTTTCACCAAATGAGAAACCCTTTTTATTCTTCAGGGTACCCTGAAACCAGTAACTGTGTCGCAAGCTCCATAAGGCAGCTTTATTACCTACATTTTAACTGACCTATAATAAAAAAAATTAAAACTTTTGTACATAATCTGACAAACCACAGGCTTTTCATGTAAACATGCCTCAACAGAACTAGCCACTCCTTAGGTATAGTCTCACAAATACCATTAGCTAAATGAGGATTGTCTTCCACTGGGTATCCTGGAGCTGGTAACACTGTCCCAGGCTGCTCTGAATTTTTTTTATTATAAAAAAATATTAAACATTCCAGTTGATGAAGATAGTGTAATGAGAAGAGTTAATGCCTTAACATTTGGGAGTATCCCAGGCAGTGAGCAATGTTCTTGCTGTGGTGCGGGACCGTTCAAGACTCGAGAACAACAGACGGCCCACTATAAACATCATTGGCATATATATAATTTGAAACGGAAATTGTTTGGCAAACCTCCATTGACACTAAATGATTTCAATTGTAGAATTGGTGAGAAATATATTATAATGTTTAATTAGTTTACGGTTGTACCAGTTACCAAACTAGCTTTTCACTCTGCTTCACCTGTGGAAGTGCTTGATTGGTTGATATTTAATTTATGGATACTGCTTTGGTCCTTTTGGTTGTAAGTTGATGTAAATAGCCTATAAACTTCCTCAACAAACATTATTAACATTCTAATTTATTGTTTCTATGGAAATGACCTTCATTAAAATTAATGTAATGCCAATGTCAAGTTGGCATTACAAGGCATTGTTTTTTATTTTCTTAATGGCGGCTGATCAGCATAACCAAATGAGAATGTGTGCGTGAGGCTCGTATTTACAATGAAACTGGCATAACTTGGTTGCTTCACTTTTGTCTTAGCGGCGATCCGTCCTCTCCTTTTTTACATCCTTGATCAGGTTATTAATAAAAAAAGTTTTTTTTTGTGACCAGAAATCATTTATATTACAAGCCTTTTAATACAATATATTTTGTTAAATGAGTATTAAGTAGGTATGCTGGTAATGGCAAAGGTATATTTGAATAATAACAGGAAATTGTACTTAATATTTTTATTAGTAATCAACATTTCTTGTTAATCTTAATCTTTTAAATCACAAAACTGACTAAAATTAGTCAAAAGTATCAGTCTTATGAATATTTCAAAATAAATCATAGCTCACAGCTCTTATTATTGTCTATACCTAACTGAAACTAGCGACTCCACACTGGTACCCAACAAATACCCATTGATATATATATATATCCTTGCACCCTGTATATTATATAGTGATTTAAATCAGGTTGGATCACTGGTTATTTTCTTAAAGTAGTTATTTCATTTTAAGATGATAATTCGAGTGTATCTGGCAGTGACTCTGAAGATGACCCTGTTAACTCGGCCACAGAATTATTTGCGGCTGCCACAAGACATTGCAAGGCCTTCTTTACAAACACTAAGGGGCAAGTGTTTTGTGTGTATAGATGCATATTGCACCATAAAAAGGTATGTGTTGTATCCCACCTAATTAATAATAATTAATTATTATTATGTGAAAGTGTATTTGTTGCTGAAATTCCTGAAGGGAATAGGTGTCTGCAGTGAACTTTAACACTGAAAAAGGAAGGTCACAATAAGCCTATTTTGGCTGCAGTGATACCTACAGCTCTGTATCAGATAAAAACGGCAAAAAATCACGTTGTATGGGAGCCCCCCTTAAATATTAATTTTATTTTAATTTAATTATTTATTTTTAAAGTGAATATATAACTAAATATTCTGTGAATATTTCAAGCGTCTACCCTGTTGCCGTTAGCAAAATCGAGCAAAACGTGCAAAAAAATCACGTTTGTTGTATGGGAGCCCACTTAAATATTTAATTTATTCTGTTTTATAGCATTTGTTATAGTGGCAACAGAAATACATCATCTGTGAAAATTTCAACTGTCTAGCTATCACGGTTCATGAGATACAGCCTGGTGACAGACAGACAGACAGACGGACGGACAGCGGAGCCTTAGTAATAGGGTTTCCGTTTTTACCCTTTGGGTACGGAACCCTAAAAATGAACGTGTCGCGGGACACGCGTTTGGAACGAATGCAGGGTTGGCATAATTAATCATTAACGGGCCAGGCTCTCATTCTCTCTACCCACCCCCCCTCTTTAATTTTGATTATTGATTATGCTGGCCATAGCATTAGATAGGTATTGCGCGCTCTTTCTAATTTGGCCCGGTGAGACTCAGTTGCAGCGAACAGTATAAGCGATCGAAAGGAGAGAGAGAGAGAGAAAAGACTTTGAGTTTGTTTTAAAAACTACCCCTATTTAAAACCCTAAATAATAAAAATATGGCTTAATCCCATTTAAAATAATGGCTATCAGCAATTTGAGTCGAAAATGTTGTATAATAAATTCATTTCTCTAGGGTTCATTGGGATTTGCCATATTTTTGACAGATACAAGATGGTCGACTGCCAAGGACCCTTAATTTTTACTTTACATACTTACTGAATTCCCCATTCCTGTATCCTAATTGACCTACGAGACTGAGTAAGAGTGACCTAATAATTATTGCAGGAGCAACTGTCGAAAGATGGCGAAGGATACGCATGGGTATCCCGCTGCAAATATTTGGCACAGCCTGGGGCGTTACGGTGGGCTGTGCTGATGGTTTCTGGTGGCCATTTCGCTGGGGCGGTGTACTCTGGAGGGGTTCCTGCGGTACACAAGACTCTGCACTCATATTTGGTTCGGAGGGGCCAAGGTCAGGCCCAGGGTACTCGAGACCAACATGGCAGTGCGCCTAAGTCGGCGGGCGCTAGTCTCAGGCGGTATAATCAGGCGCAATTCGTTCAGGTATGTTAAAAATAAGCTCTACTTTAGATAATAAAATTTGAAAAGATATGATATGAGATGAGCATTAACTGTTAGTGATTCGAGTCTTAGAAAAATTTGCGAAAGCGCTTTTGTGGAATAGAGATGTAACAAAACCATGTTATTATCTACAAAAATATACTTGGCAGTAGAAAATTATGGTAATCCCATTTGTCCCTGATATTTGAGGAAGACTTAGCTTTCACTAGATACCCTGGCGTAAGTAACACGACTCCGGGAGCCGTACGTGTCTTCCGATGAGTACCTGTCGCCTAGCTCTTTCCTCCTTATGGATGTTATAAGGATTTCTATCCACAATAATAAATGAATATATTACTCCATATTGTTTTATTTCCAGTTTTTATGTAGAATGAAAGGATAAAAAGGAATATAGTAAAAGGAAAGGGCATGCTGGAAAATAAAAATGAAATAAATAAGTAATGATTTCCAGGATATGATAGGATCTAAACACAATACAACTTAAATAGTACCTACTTACAAATATCATGCTCCTTTATAGTATATTTTATCTCACAGCTTATTTGTAATTTGTTCAATTTATTAAAATTATTGACATTATGAAATAGGTGTGCTACTTAGCAAAGCTAAAACGGAATTGTCTAAAAATGGAAGAAAAATGAAC
Source organism: Nemapogon koenigi (assembly GCA_963924495.1). Taxonomy (NCBI): domain Eukaryota; kingdom Metazoa; phylum Arthropoda; class Insecta; order Lepidoptera; family Tineidae; genus Nemapogon; species Nemapogon koenigi. The sequence goes on from OZ004642.1 coordinate 2,833,026, forward strand.
AAATTGCAGACACTGTTCCAAATTCAGATTCAGATTTTTGAAAAATTCCTAACCTATTAGTTAGTAACTTATTTTGTAAGGAGGTTAACAACTATTTTTGCAAGGAGGTTAACAACTATTCAAACCTCATTAAGAAAAATGGTCTCGTTTATTAGCTAAATGAGCACAACGTTACCATACCCTGGTACCGGTAACACTATTCCCGGAACCGTATTCCGATGGGTACTCTGAGGCTGGTAACACGGTTCTAGGAGTCGTATCAAAAGAATTTCTGTATTATTCCAGCACGTCCAAGATGTACTCAACCAATGGAAAGAAGATTTGGCCGGTTGCTCGCTAATAATATACCGCGCCGTCGGTTCTTTGAACCAGGCGGCGTTGTTCGGTAAAGCGTCCCCACTGAAGAGGGATGATATGCGCGTGCGAGTGATGCCGTTCCCAGCTAAGAAGCCCACCTTCAAGGAACTTCAGAGGGTACACGATACTGTGGCTAATGTTGAAGTTTATGGTGAGTATTTTGTACTGGCAACGCTGTTAGGCCAATCTATTAAATATTTTCACTAGCGCGATACAGGTTACAGTATTGTATAGAGATGTATAGTATGTATACCGACTTCAAAAAAATGGAAAAGCAGGAAATAGGTAATTTAGTATTTCGTCGTAGAATTTGAAGACTAAGAGGGCTGGAGCATACCTAGGGCAACGTATTAGCATAGCTATACAGCGAGGAAACGCTGCTAGCCTTCTTGGCACTTTACTGCAGGGCAGTGATTTCGAGAAGGTTTTCTACTTATGAGTGTGTATCACTACATATTCATGATTAGAGAGCTGCTCATAGGGTTCCGTGTGTGTTTTTTATAATATTATTTTTTGTTAGTAAGTATACTAAGTATATATTAATTAATATTGTTCTATTCAAATTAAAGTAGGTATTATTTGAAGACGGTTGGTGCCAAATTCCCTTTTTCTTTGAGTCATTCAGATTGTTGTGTATTGCAAATTCGATGTTCACTTCATGTTTGTTATAATGTATGTCGACAATATATGTTTTCGAAATCGAAGTTTAGATATAAATCATAATAAATACCAAATTTCCAGATACAATGGAGTTATTCCAGAGTGCTCTGATGGCCTCAAAAGGAAAATCGACCTCAAAGACAAGCCAAGACGCGACAAACGCAGAGAGGTTTGGCAGAAAATGTCAGAAATCTACACCGAGAAAGCAGTTAGATAGAGCGAAATCGAGGGAGCCAATGCAGCGGGAACTGCCGACACAAGTCATGTCCAGTGAAGATGAAGGTAAGCGATCTTCACGGAGATCTGGTATTAACTAGGCAGACCACGGGTTCAATCCCAGTTCTCGGCCATGTTCCAATGGGTTTTTTATAATTAAAAACTTATATATACATTATCCGACAAACCACGCTTAGAGGCTTTTCCATCTAAATAATACCTCAACAGAACTGGCGACTCGTTAGGTATAGCCTCACAAATGCCATCGGCTGAAAGGAGGAGACTTGGTCTTCCGCTGGGTACCCTGGGACTGTAACACGGTTTCGGGAGCTGTAAGGTATCCCGTGACGAAAAAAATAAACAATATAAAATAACAAATAAAGGGATGACAGAATAAAAGAAAAACATGAAAAAATTACTTATCGATATACCTAATACTGAATAATATCGTCGCGATTAAGGCAAGAGGTTTTTACACGTTGTTTATTTAAAAATTGCCCATCGCTATTCTTAATCCTTCCTTCACTTCCATACAGAGCAACGGATCGAAGTAATTTTTTGCACAGATATAGTTGGAGGGCCGGCCGGAGAGTGAGAGCCTTCAAAATATTCCAAGGGCGAATTCGGGGCGGGGAACTAGTTCGTATATCAAATAAATATTCAATTACTTTAGACACACGAAAGGAGTATGTTAAATAGTTCTTTAAAAAAAAAGTAAATTAAAGGTATTTTTTATCTATATCTATACTAATATTATAAAGAGGAAAGATTTGTATTTTTGTGTGTATGTTTGTAATGAATAAACTCAAAAAACTACTGTGCCGATTTCAAAAATTCTTTCACCATTAGAAAGCTACATTAACCCTGAGTGACATAGGCTATTTCTATTTTCAAAAAATTAGGGATCCTTACTAAAACTCCAATAATGTAACCAAAGGTGTAAAAAAATGACCTAAGAAATTCTTTACATCGCGTGCGCTGCGAAAACTATTGATGATATAGAGGTAGTGGTAGTGGTAGAGGGTAGGGGTAGGGGGTAGGAGTAGAAGTAGGGGTAGGGGTACGGGTGGGGGTAGGGGTAGGGATAAGGGTAGAGGTAGGGATAAGGGTAGGGGTGGTATAGTGTATATTTTATTTTGTTCGTAAATATCCACGGGCGAAGCCGGGGGCGGAATGCTAGTAATATTATAAAGATGTAGTAAGGGGTAATCTCTGAAACTACTCATCTGATTTCAAAAATTCTTTCACCAATATTTAGAATGTACCTTCATCATCACGCTAATTTACTTCATTTATCTCTAAGGTCCCTGTTTCATCGATTTGGAGACACCGGTCGACTGGATAAAAACACTATCGGAACAGAGTAGCAACGGCATCATAACCAACTCTAGGAAGGACCTGTTGATAAATGACACTAAGGTCGACAGTCCTGACAACACAGACAGCGAGATTGAGAACATTCCCGTGCGGAAAGAAGAAAAGAAGAAGAAAAAGAAAAAGAAAGAGTGCCCCGAAGAAGTGAAGACTGCTAAGAAGGGACCTCAGAAGATACCAGCTAATATTAAAAAGGTACCTACTAAGCTTTGTTTTGATTTTGATGGGCATCAATGTTCATTTCTGTAAAAAATAACTTCAATGCAATAAACAGGCTTATATTTCTCGAATGCTGCCCAAAAAAGTACGGTAGTGCGATCTGTGTTTAGATTATTATGTGTAATCTATAGTGTTGTGGCTAGCACCCACCGGGACCTATCTCTGAATGCATCAACAACGCGCTTACAGACAGGCCCTGTCAGGTGCCTGGACTATTGCAGAGATGAAATTAAATTGGTTATTGTTTTGAGGTGTTAATTGGATCGGTCACCTGTCGGTATCATTCATCTGATTACATTGCATGCGAGAAATTACATAGGTACATTTTTATTAAAAAAAACTAGTTTATTTCTCTCACATCAATTAAAACTTATATAATGACACTTAAAAAAGTATTTACTAGGTGAGAGCTGATGCCTGTAGTAGGACAAAGAGCCTGTATCTCAGGCCACCAGGCTCCATCTCCGATCTGCAATTCGGAGTCATACATATAAGCTATATAGTGAAAATAGTTTAAAATTCTGCTATAATGTGTCATATTGACAGCGATTGGCCAATGCAATACAGTCATTTTGAATTATATAAAATTTAATTAAAATATTAATACCTACTAAATCAAAAATGATTTTAAAATATACGAGTCTTATTTTAACCCTACTCTTTGTGCGGCTGACACTCGACACGCACTTGGCTCAATTATTAATTAATTAATTATTTCAGATGTGGAAATTGATAAGCGGGAATGAGTTTAAGTCGTTAGAGACGATCATCGAGAGTTGGGCGGGCGAGGTCTGTTTAGAAGATGCCTGCAACACGCCCGATCCAAATGATGGAAACACAGCCCTACACAAAGCAGCTATAGCGGCCAAACCTGATATGATCACGTAATGTATATACTCTATTAAAAGGAGTCGATAGCGCAAATGGTAGAGCGTTTTTCCTGGTTCAAATCTCACTAAGTACCAATTTTCTCTAAGAATATGTGCTTTAATCGATTCTTTCTTCAACCATATTTCTAAATGTAACCGATCTGTTAAAGAGGTGACACATTAAGGTCCATTAAGTGCTTGCCACCTATAATATGGACAACTGGCTAAAGCGTTTGTCTGTCTGTCTGTCCCAAACGGCCGAATGGATTTTGATGACTTTCAGGGATCATAGTGCGTAATTGGACTTGTTACATCCCTATATCCATACTAATAATATAAATTCGAAAGTAACCTTGTCTGTCTGTTACGCTTGTAAGGGTAAACCACTATACCGATTTTGATGAAATTTGATACGGAAAAAGCTTAAACCCTAGGGAAGGACATCTAGGTTACTTATTTTTAAATTCAACCCCCTAATGATGTGATGAATATGAGCGCCACGGGCAAAAAGCTTGTCATGTTGCTGCAACACAAGCGCCAACTGAGCCGTGAGAAGCAATTCGGTAGGTAAAGTAAAAGTTAAGGTATGCTGAATTCAAAACCGTTTCGAGACATTGGTTTAATAATCCGTATTTTTCAATTTATAACTCTTAAAATCGTGAGATTATCTTTATTTTTTCAAAAACAAATAATTTACTTAACCTACATTTCACCTATGAATGACGTCATTATATCGGCTAAATAAAAGCAAAATATTTACTTGTCAACTTGTCAACCAATGTTACCCTGTTACTAGATATACTACTATTTCAGTAGTTTTTATAACTAATCTAGTTTATTATTTAGGAAGAATGTTTAAGCATTTTTTATGGTAGGATATTCTTTGACCTTTGTATATATTTTGTATCACAACAACTGTGCAGACTACGGTATAAAAGCCGTAAATATGTGTTTCTTTGTTGTTGTTTTAATATGTTTTATGTAGAAGTGGTAGGTTTTGGTAGATTTTGTAGGATTTAGAGACGGCAACACCATTGTTTGTTAAATGTCAAACTCAAAGAACACAGATGTTCTTTTTTCTGTACCAACATATCAAAGGTATTGAAGTATTCAGCCGACAAAATGACGTCATCAGTGCCAAAACTTTGATAATTTATTATAAAAAAACTACTGTATAGAAATCAAAAATATTCAAATTAGTTTCTTAAAATAGCTTAATCTTTAAAATAAAAATATAAAAATCATACCTTAGCTTTTACTTTACATACCGAATTGAATAGCGCGCGCTTCTCCCTGTTACAAATTTCCGTCTCATTTCACGAAATTAGTCCCAACAAATGTCACGTACCGAGAGTTTTGGGGATGTACCACCGCTCATCGTTGAGAATGCCGTCAAGTGATACAGAGTATTGCGTTCTGGTCCAGATGATGAGTATCCATGAGGGGGGGGGGGGGGTGTCAGTTTTTCCAATCGTCCTTTGCGTCCTCTTCCGTGAGGCCCGTCTTCCTCATGTCCTTATGGACCTTCTAGGGTCAGGCACTTTTTCACGACATATAGCCGACATTTACATACGTCAAAGATCTGTACTCACAAAACACAGTTCACTTGCCTTGGCTCGTGCATAACAATTGTATGTAAGGACTATATGAAGTAGACTTCCATAGCCGTTTTCCACCAAGTGGATGGCGAGACACATGTCGTGCTATCTATAAAACAGCTAAGATGTTATGTTTTTTAATTACAGAGAATTATTACGCGCCGGTAGTGATCCCAGCTTGCGAAATAATCAACAACAAACTCCGTATGCCGCGTCACCGCATCAAGATTCAAGATTGGCTTTTAGACTTTTCCAGGCTAGTTACCCGGATAAATATAACTATGCTAAGGTGATTTACAATTGGTTCAGCAGTTTAATATAGTTAATGATCAGTTCCTATAAATTATAATATAATTTTTATACCCGTAAACCTTCGGGAACAAAACCCGTTCAAGAGTTATGGAGAAAATCTCTGGTGGTTTTGTTTTATAACATACCAGTGATAAACCTAACCCTTATAATTTCGTCTTTTCTGTCTGTATGCCAGAAGCATAGTATTAGGTATAACTGAGCAATCTTTCCGTGGATTCTTATGAAAATTCGTACACGATGATAATCCCTTCAAACAGAGGCTAAAATAGACTACCCTGTTGTATTTCTTGTTAAGAAAATGTGAAATGAATAAGAACACAGAATAATATTATCATATCTCTTGATGACTTGATATCAGGAAACTATCCCTAAATTGGTAAATCATGGCACTTTGACGGTTGATATAGATTGTCAGCTTTTGTAAATACGACCAAATTACTTTCCAGTCTCATATACCCGGTCCGATCACGCCCGATATGATTGAAGAGGAGAGAGAGAAGAAAGCGCAGCAGAAAAGGCACAAGCGACAAAAGGACAAGGAGAAGCAGTTGGAAAAGAATAAAACTAACAAGTTTTTACAACTCAACGATACGCAAAAGGTATATAAATATGAACCATTTTTATAACGTTTTATAGCGACATGCACCCGCTTTCGCATCGGTATAGTAAAGCCATTATTCATAAACATATTTTAGCAACGTTTTTGTTAAAATGTGTTTTGTTTCTTTCTATTATTAGTAAAGACAGGTTTGTTAGAGAGTGACAAAACATTTTTTAACTAAAACGCTTCTAAAATGTGTTTATGAATAACAATAAATACGCTTATTCCTAGATTTATCTATTAAGAGGCCGCCTCATGATTTTTGTCCCATACAAATCAGTTGTTTCGTTTTTCCAGTTTTACGTGATAACTGTATGTGCTAGGCTCGAAATAAAAATTGCTTTTCAAAGATAAATAAATTCTAAAGTTTCTCATTGAAAGAAAATAACCAAAATCAGTTACACCTAAGTTTTATGAAGCCTTGAAAATCCTAAATTTCACGCGTATTTCAGCCAAGTTTGCGACTCGAGTTCTCTTAATATATTTACTAATTTTAAATTTTCTCTACATTAAAAGATAGATAATTTCACATACTTTAAGAATACACTAACTAGAATTTGATAATTCTAATAGTTTATGAAAAAACATAGAAAAGCCGAAGTCCTTTTCGTGTTTTTCAAAATACCGATTTTGTTGAGAAATCCTACTTTCTCATATTTCTGGTATATGAATATTGGTCTATCTTATCTTATCCTTGGTTACCTTATCGATTTTAATAGTAGTCCATCCCGCTCACATTTTTCTAAAGCTGTGTTGCGTCGACTAAAGGATAGACATAAAATATGCTACCACGGACTTTTTTGTAGATCTTTTTATTCTTATTATTTCACTAATACTGTTATGGCTCAGGTTCTAAATGTGATAGGTCCCATGTTTAATACTAGTAAATGTTCCTCGTGAATCGGTCCAGTATCAAAGCAGACGGACAAACTTATAGTGTGGGAAAATAGGCGGACATGTAAAGGAAAAATTTCAAAATAGGTACCTTAAAAATTAGGTAATACCGGCAAATTTTACTCAACATTCCTTTAATTTTTGAAAAGTCGTTTGCCTCATCAGGGAATCGAACCTAGACAAATGCGAAAAAATCACACCTGTACTTGTATGGTACAATAGGGTCATAATTATCAAATGTCTCTAACTAACATTGTGTCTTAAATTAAACGGACACCATGAAAAAATATTTGGTCACCAACGAAAAAATGTGGCTGATTACCAACAAGTGTGCAATTGAAGCCCGAACCTCTAAAGCACACCAGATGGGAATCACACGGAAAATACAAGAAATTAACATTTCCAACATAGATACACGCGCGCCATTTTCACTTTTTAGAACAGAATCTACAGAAAAAACACCTTACCTATATTTAAAGCAGTTAATAATCGAAATCGGATGGCATTGATACACACCATTATTTGTACTTAGGACAGTATAAATTTCGAATGCCATCCGATTTTAACAATTTTTATTTATTTTTTAAAATTATTGTTGAAACAATCGAAAAAAAGGGTTTTTCGGCGAATTTGAGGGGTTGTTTCTCCGAAACTGCCCATCAGGATCGGATGCCAATTTTTTCCCAACGTTGGTATCGATAAGTATGCAAACTTGAGCGGTTGCCTTTCACTTTTTTTTTACTCGCTAGTGCAAGAACGGCCCGCGTGTTTCGGCTGGCAAAAAAAAATTATTATATAATTAGGGTATTTCCTTTAATGCTACCGCATTTTTATCCGGTTGCCTTTTCAAAAATTTTTCGATTTTGCCCCACCCCTGTCCATTTGGGGTCACTTTGGCCGCTACCAGGGGACTCTGTACCACTCAAAGGCCCAGATTACCACTCGCCATCCGGTTGCCTGTCCAATATCGGCTTGACGTGCCACTGCCTTGAATACTACTACTCAAATAACTACCTTCTTATGTTATTTAAAAAAAAACCTTATCAACAGCACGTTGTCAAAAGCCGCTGAGCATTTTCTTCCCGCATATTTATATGACAGCAATGACGTACTTTCTGCCCAGTTTTTGATTTGAATGAAATAGGTGTAAATATAAACATATCTCTTCATCGTAGGTGCAAGCGGACGACATGTATCGTTGCTTCCTCTGCGGCGCGAAACTTCCGAAGGTGCCTTTCGAGTACGAAGAATACAAATTCTGCGGCGTCAAGTGTTTGCAGAATCACAGAAATTTGCGGCCGTTGAATTTGCCGGCGTGAATATGTATCTGAATTATGAGGGCATGTGGAAGTGGAATGATAAAAACTGACAACTATGGTCTTAGGTTCCGGGAATAGAATTTATGTATTTTCAATTATCATGGACTGAAATATTGACAATATTTTCTATAAATTTGTCCTCTATGAGGCATTTCATTTACGCAATAGTTCTAATAAATAACTAACAAATGGGTAGACAATTTGACAATATTTTTATCAAAGATTCTGACGACAATTTTCCCGAATTATTGAGATATTTCCACAGGATAAAATGGAGCGTAGGTAGTTCTCTGGCTTTTTCAACATACCTATCTCTGCAAAAAATCACGTCAATCCGTTAATTGTTCCGTTTTGACGTAAAAGAAAGACAAATAAACACTTTCCTATTTATAATATAACATAAACATATACAGTACGACTAAAGAAACAATACGCATAGAAATCTTCGCCATACTTCGTATTTCCGACAAAAACCGAATAACAAAACACAAGGCACTTCAATATTGCACTTGTACTTTAAACCTTATCGCAATGAAATTAGAGTTTAAGTTAATTTAAAACATGTGAGAGCAATAAGGGGCAAGTGTGGTCATTGAGTCTTGACAGCTGTCGGACTCTGCACCTGTTTTTACCTTTGAACCCATTAGTCTTTCACATATGGTTTAAAGTGCAAGTGCAATAATTAGGCACTTACGTTTAGTGATTCGGTTTTTGTCGGAAATACGAAGTATGGCAAAGATTTCTATGCGTATTATTTATCTAGTTGTACTGTACATTATGTAACGATATACATGCATGGTAAAATTGGTTAACCACTTGGTACTAAGATCAAAAAGTTTAAGCTCAAATCAAACAAAAGTCGGGGAAAATCCATACAAGTGTGATAAGTGCGAAAGCAACTCGGTCTGTATGTCTGTTACGCTTTCACGGCTAAACCGGGGCGAATTTTACATGTATGGTAAAATTGGTAAACCGTGCTAGTGTACAAAAACGAAAGTCGGACAATGATGCCTTGATCACACGTACCGAGAAAAGCGGCGACACAGTGCTCTCGAACACGTCTATTTACTAGGCTGATCCCCCCGCTTCCCCGCAAGTCTCGGTAGCTCACTCGGTGAGTCTGAACAAGCATTGTCTCGCCACTCGGCCAACTTTTTCTAACAAAGTGTTAAAATATTGTACATCCATTCTCAGATGCGCTCTGAATTCAGCAGGATCTTCTAACAGTAATTCATTAAAAACAGTGTTTGTAGCGCTAAAATCTCAGATCTCAACATCCATGGTCTTGTCCATATTCAACATTGCTCTTTCTCCAACAATTCCTTCAATTCTTCTATTAATAGTGGAATGAGTAACATCCATGTCCAATATCTCAACAAAACTGAATGTTGCGGGCACAACTGTTCTTGGAAACTGAACTGACTCTCCAGGAAAGTCAAAATTGCGTGTGAATACCTACTCGCCCACCCTACTGTCTCGGCCGAGTGCCGATTTGCTATCTCGCCGCTTTACTCGGTACGTGTGATCAAGGTACAAAACGGTGAAATTAAAGTATGTCGTTAACTTTGGCTATAATATTGTAATAGTGTCGGCGCAGACCTTGCGGAAAGCAGAGCAGAGTATTATTGACAAATTAATAATCGACTTTAAAATTACAGTTTAGCCCTCTTAGACAATGTTGGCTATAATATTGTAATAGTGTCGGCGCAGACCTTGCGGAAAGCAGAGCAGAGTATTATTGACAAATTAATAATCGACTTTAAAATTACCGTTTAGCCCTGCTCTCAGCCAGATTTGCACAGACTCTTCCAGTTTTATTATTAGAAATACCTACCTATTTATTGTCACACATTGCGGTTACATTGTTTTTGAAGGCTTGTGATTGAATAATTAAATTGGTCTGAATATAATGTTTTCAGAATATTTTATTTGAAATTTTGTATATTTTGATCATAATTATGTTATTAATAAGCCTTAATCGTGGTATACCTCATTTAATAAAGTTTTTATTGAACTGATATTTTTGTTTTTTTCTTGCTAGTAAATTATGTTTTGGATAAAGCGGGATATACAGACCACGTCTATGGGGTTAGCATACTTAAGAACCGCGTGATTCTAGGGTTGGATATTCTCGGGCCGGGCAGTACTTGGCTGGCCATTGTGCGGCCAAAGAACAGAATTCTAATTCTACGTGACAAAACAGGATTCCGGTAAGGTTACGGTCTTATCAGTAAGATCGTCGCGACGAGAGCTATGTCTGCGACTAGCCTTCGGGTAGGGGATAGGATAGTGGGACCCAGTTTCACCGTCACCCGCTACTCAAGCCGGAGAGGAATTGTCTCGGATTCAGCTCCTGGAACCGTGTTATCGGTCACGAAGTCTTCCTCTTTTAGCCGATGGTATTTGTGAGGCTACTATACCTAACGAGTGGCCAGTTCTGTTGAGGTATATTTAGATGGAAATTATATTTCAATTCGATGGTATTTTTGAGGCTATACCTAACCCAGTTCTGTTGAGGTATATTTAAATGAAAAAACCTCTATAATATGTCATAGCCTAATCATAATTTCAAGATCTAATGTAATCGATATATTTCTAAATATCGATAATGACTCGTAATTTAATCTCTATTAAGTGTGGTAAAATGAAAAATACATACCTATTTATAATTTAATTTATTATTGTTATTTAACATTCTCAGGTAGGTACACTACATTTACACAACTATTATTATACATAATCACACAAAATACTTATATAATAAAAAAAGTTAAGTACAATTTATAATTACCTAATAGTACCTACATTATGATACAAGTGTGCTTTGTTGGTCATTACGTACGAGGCGGTATTATCAGCGCGAGCCACGAGGCTGTCCAATTTACGTATTCTTCGCCACTTGAAGTCGACATTTTTGATAATTAACCACAACACGCCGAAAATGTTAACAAATATTTATAATTTTTTTTCCCGCGTGACAGATAAAGCACGGGTAACTTCGCCAAACAACCATCAAATTCGTGGTTAAAAAATAAAAACTGTATTATGCGGTTTGTGGACACACATACAATTTGCAATCTTGTACGAATTTAACTTCATTGGGTTATATTATAACTCCTGTGCTGTGATATAAAGAAAAAGCACGCGTGTTTAATATATGGGATTGTGAGTCTAAAATTGAGGTAATAAGACTCACGTTACGAGCAAGTGTGTTGAAAAATATATGAAATTGATGTGTCTGTCTGTGGTTTGTAATCTATACTAATAAAGCTGAAGAGTTTGTTTGTTTGATCGCGCTAATTGCGCTTTTGCTTTTGATAGCCCAATTATTGAGAAAGGCTATATAACATCACGCTACGATCCAATGTAGCGGAGCAGTAACCATTAACGCGGGTGCAACCGCAATAAATATTTACCTACCTAAACCACAGTACATATTTACACATTTTTAGAATAAAATTTGGGTACAGGATAGTCGCTGGTAGTAATTATTATTTAATCTATGGCTGAAGCTTCATAAAAAGCGATAATTTTTTTCGTTTTTTTTGGATTTATTTAAGTAGGTACCTTGTATATAATTACAAATAAATAATAGTATTTTATAAAGCTAAAATTATCTCTAAAAATGTTAAAAATTACAATAGGTACACAGTGGAATAACAATTTATTGTCTTTATTTTTAGGGGTTCATATGATCGTTTTATAATGTCAAGATGATCATTGATCTCAAACTTTATTTTAATATGCTACAGCACAGTAATAATTATAGGTAATAAATAATCTTAAATGATAATGTACCTATAGGTACTTATATACAATAGCGATATTCGCACGTCTGGAAAGTTCAATTCTATCTAGTGTGAAGCCAAGAAATTTCGGGGGGGGGGGGGGGCTGCAGCCCCCTAGCCCCCTCCCCCCTGGTTACGGGCCTGGTACATTATTTTGCAGGCTAATAGTTTGATATTTGAATACATGATACCTGAACTCTTTATTTTTAAGTTACTAAACGCGAAAACACAATTGGAAGAAAAAAAATCGATAAAGAAATCCGAAAAAACCTAGTTTCGCACATATTTTTTTAGTTGATAAGTCATATGGCAGCTAGACCACATTAATTTAGTGCTTTGTGCAACCGCGAAACATAATGAGATTTTAATTATATTAAACCTCTATAAATTTATAATTTCACTCAGTGGGGTACGTGTGCAACGATATGTAATATGATGAATACGAACAATCTATGAAACCGTGGACTTGTAAATTAGGTGTCACAAAAACGTGATGGTCAATATCTATAGGTATATTGTTTTTTTATCAAAGATGACAAGACGATTTTTAGTTACTTTAGTATATAGAATTTATTTAATTCGACGCTTACATTAGTTTTAATCTAAGCTTCGTATACTACAACCGTCTCTATTTTACATGCGAAAGTTATTAGCGGCGAAATTAGTGTCTCTTTTGCTTTAGGATATCTGGTGGGGGATGGGTGTCCTCTTAAGTTAAGCACTGGGTTCAAAGCCAGATATTTGTCTCAAAAAAGGGTATCACAGGAATTGACCTTATTTTCATAAATATTTGCCTCAGCAGACACTGTCATTAGTTCTATTACCTACCAACGTTTTTGCCTAGGTATTAACGCCTTTTTGAAGTCAAACTGTATAAAAATACAGATTAACAATAAATTCATGTTTGTTTATTATTTTGGACAATTATTTCAGCTCCACAACCGATCTAGAAATTGACAGTGTTGGTAGATACCTACTTTATATAGGTATTTATGGTGACATATTTTATACATAAACCTACTATGATGTTATAAGGAAAATATTAAAATCATAAATTCCTTTAATTTCGTCAATTTTCATATTTATATCGTGATTATTACTAGGTAGAGGTACCTACAAGGTTTGACTGAACCTTAACACATGCTCTCTTAATCTGTCAATATTCAGCTTTTGTAATTACTGTTACCCTTTATAACGCAAATATAATCTATTAGGTATAACTTTGAACGGCAATATGTAGAATCTGTAGAATATGTGCCAAATGTGAGCAAGCTGTTTTGTTACGTCATACCTTTATTATTCTTCCGTTAGGCCGCTGCCGCTGCCTGAAAAAATATTGAAGCTTATTGTATCTGACATTTAATGATTATATTAAGCTACCTATTCTATCTATATATTAATACATAAAGACAAGCCTTTGTACCCCTTTTAACCATATTGGGCGTCACTGCAATCTCATAAGATTTGGTGTAATTAAAGTTTATATGGAGAAGGTGTGTAGAAAATAAATATTTTTATATAATGTGTTGGAAATTAATTAAATTAAATCAAATTAAATTTTCATTGTTTACATTCATATGTCAATGTCAAACATGGCGGCTCGCATAGAGTAAAGATTGTCGCCAAAGAACAAAAAGAATATAACCACTTCGTTACAAAGAATTTTAAAATAGTTACTGATAGGTGTCGGAGTGATACCTACTAATTTTTTTAATGAATATTTTAATTTAAGTTTATTATCGAATTTCGACCACTAAGCGGGTCACTAGTACCTACCTATAATTAGCATGCCACATAAATGTCCGTGTGGTAGCGACGTCAATGCTCTCGGCCTCCATGGACTTTGCTGTCAAAAAAGTGGAGGTCGTTTTTCGCGCCACGGCTCTTTAAATGAAGTTATTAAACGGGCTCTTGCCACCATCAATGTACCAGCTATGCTGGAACCCTGTGGTCTTGTACGTGATGATGGCAAGAGACCGGATGGCATGACGCTGGTGCCTTGGGAGAGGGGGAGGGCCCTAGTGGGACACAACTTGTGTTGATACCTTGGCGCCCTCACATCTCTCGAGTACAGCGATAAGAGCCGTGGCAGCTGCCGAAACAGCAGAGACTTGCAAACGGCGCAAATATATACAAATTGAAAAAGATAATATATTTGTGCCGTTTGCAGTAGATACTTTAGGTTCATCGGGGCCGAGTGCCAAAAAATTTTATAAAGATATAACACCAAAAATTGTCGGCGCTACAGGTGACAAGAGGGCTGGCTCTTTCTTCGCCCAGAGAATTAGCATAGCTATACAGCGAGGAAATGCAGCCAGCGTTCTTGCCACCATGCCACGCGGACCAAATTTATTTTAGATTAAAACTGTATACTTAGATAATTCTTTGAAACCGAAATAATCTAGTGTTGTCAGCCTAAAAAATATTAAGAATATTAAATATTGTAACAATGAACTAGGTACCTAATTCAAATTTAAATTATTAGAACGTTGAACTTCCTCATTTGATCCAAAAAGTTAGACTTCCTGAGCATCAGAAACGTCAAAATTATGAAAATTTAAGGGACAGATTTATGATCATTGTTATTTGTGTGTGTCTGGTCGAACCGTGATGGTACCTACGTCTGTAGTTTCGTTGCCGTCTTTTTGACTGATGTACCTAATAAGTACCTGCTAAAGTAAAGTGTAAACAATACTAACTTGGCACAAATACATAATTTATTATATCCAACACAACATTTCGCATAACCTTTAACACAGTTTGCATTACCAATGGTCGACCTCTTTATTCTATAATTTTGATTATTAGGAACTTCTGTATTCCACAATGTGCTAAGATTCACTTCATTTTCGTATTTTATTTCATTTCTAATAGGTGTACACTGACACAATAGATTTAATGTTGTTATTGCTAATATTACACTTAAGATTTTCATAATTATAATTGTATACCACAACACGCAAACACTGTCGAACAACACAAGACAAAAGTGACATTTGACAATGGTAATTTCATAGTATATCTACTGCTATTTTCCTTATGGTCCGAGCGACGGTCATACATAAGTTCTATTGTTTAAAATTAATTGTTAATAATTTAATAAGTTGTTAATTGTATGAGTTAAATGCGAGAGGGGATGAATTTAACGTCTTACACAAAGACGTCTTACGTAAGTATGTACAATAGTACCTACCTACCTAAATGATTGCTACATTCAATAATAAATAAAAAACTTTTTTTAAATAAGGTTTAGGCTACATATTGACGTTTTCGAATTACTTATTAAATTAATTATTTTTTTTCAAAAACATGGTTCCGTGAATCCATTGCATACCTTCTTCGGCAATATCTGTCTAATGAAATTATGAAATGTCATCCGTCTTATTCAAATTAGAAAAACGTCACATATTCTTTGGTAGGTACCACAGAACTTCTATACTAAAATCTGTGGTAGGTACCCAAGGAGAATGTGGCCGCCATATTGGATTTAGTATGACGACACACACTTTATCTTTTCTATTTGTCAAACCCTTTCATTTGATGTCTACATCAAGGGAATTGTAAAGAAAAAAGTAATAATAAAAAAGGAACTGCGGTCATTTTGAACAAATTACAATATCAAGTAATTATACTAGGTACGCTTACTGCCCCGGCTTCGCCTATGGAAATTTATATTTTTATATAAGATTTTATCCCGTAGGATTTGCGGGATAAAAAGTAGCCTATGTAACCCTCCGGCCCTCTATCTCTGTGCAAAAAAAAATCCTTTGCTCTGTCCTTTTTTCACAGGACAAACAAACTAACACACTTTCACATTTTAAAAAATAGTAAGGATTGTATTATCACCAGCATCAAAAGTGTGTGCACAATTTCAGCTCAATCTGATGTAAAAAATATAATTATTGTTTTTAACTCTATAGGTTAACAGTTTCATAAGATCGCTGCCGGTACTATAATGAGCTCTATAAGCCTATAAAAGGTGATATGATGTCATTATAGTAGTATTTAGGCGTATTGCCAACTAGATTTCCCTCCCAGGGGCTTTGACCGTGTACATTTTTGAAGCGAAAAGTTCTTTACGCGCGTTGAGCGGTTTTTGGTAGGGGAAAATCTTATGGGTTCCCGTCACGAAATGCTCTCGTCACAAATGTCGACCATGGATTGTCCGGTCAGGTATTCGTGTACCTACTGGCTTCCACTTTGGTTGCGCATTTCTGGCCGGCAATTCTCGGCCGAGTTTTTTTTATTGAACACTTCTTTAGGCGCGTGCTAAATGGCGTAGGTCGTTATATAGGTATTTAAAAACCACTGTTAGTCATAGTTTTAAGTTTTTTTAAGTGAAAACTTCTTCAGGCTCGCTGTAGATGGCGTTATTATAATATTATTATAGTATAAAATATACGTTATCTAAGGCAGTCGATAGCCTAATTGGTAGGACGGTAGACTTGAAACCGGGAGGTCCCGGGTTCGAATCCTACCCCCTGCCAAAATGCTAAGCACCCTTAAATCGACTGCTCGTGCTCCGGAGGGCACGTGAAGCCGGCGTCCGGTCACCAACCCGCCTGCCAAGCGTGGTGACTATGGCAATTCCTCTCAATGAGCACCACTACAAATGGTAGGTACACTAGAGGGAGACCATGATCCAGCAGTTGTAGATGATGATGATACGTTATCTATATAAATAAAAATGACACATGTATGACGGAGCATCACTTGAGAACAGCTTTGGCTTTTTTTGTAGGTTTGAATAAAAAATTGGAAAAGTTGCCCGGAAAATTGTAAACATCGGGAAAAACTGAAAGTGCCTTTTTCTATGAACTATATTAATATGGGCTCCACGGGCTATTTTGATGAAATAACACACACAATGTGTTTAGGTGGCGCGTGAATCTTTTTTTCTAATGGGCGACATCGGGGGCGGAAAGCAAGTTGCCAACTTTAGGTAGGACAACGTCTGTCGGGTCCGCTAGAGTACCTAGCTATATAGGTACCGGGACGGTTCTTGAGCGGTGGTCGTTAGATGCGCAGAACACTATTTTTGGGTCTGCTTGACGGTATGAGGTATTAATTTTAATTTTACCAGCAGTAAAAAGCAATCGTAAAAACAAACACCAATAAATCAATTACAATAAATATACAAGTTATATTGCACTCGAATTACATATGCGCAAACATTCCCCCACTTTTTCGTCGAGCGTTCAAGAACCGTCCCGGTACCTGTACTTATAAATTAAAGAGAGATGGCGACAGAAAGTGGCTGTAAGCACTTGCCGGCAGAAAACCTCTTTTTCGTGTAGTTTATATTATAGTTTCGTGATGTTATATAACCATCCGAGCTACAATAATACCGGGTTATTTACCGCAAAATGATTATTTCAAATCAGAGTTCCTGAGATTAGCGCGTTTAAACATACAAACTCTTTAGCTTTATATATTACTAGGTTTCCGCCCCCAGCTTCGCCCGTGGATATACTAATAGGTTACTAACTAATTTTCGAACGTTTCTTTTAGTTGTCCACATTTTTATTATGGTGCCCACCCATTCGTCCAATCACCGGCGCGCCGCCGTACGGTCCACCGAAATTGACCACAGATTCGTCCAATTCCTATAACAAATGGTGGTAGATCTTATGGCGGCCGGAATGGGAAATTTTCGGTGCAATGCCGGACCAATGTGTGGCCTACTGTCCGTCCGTCCGTCCGTCAGCCTGTCACAGGGCTGTATCTTTCGAACTGTAATAGGTAGACACTTGATGACAGACTGTGTATTACTATGGCCGCTATAACAACAAATAATAAAAATAAAATCAAGTTAAAAATTAAAAAGTTCCCCCAGTCCCCATACAAGAAACGTGTTTTATTCGGCGATTTTGTTCGATCTTAATAATGGTAATACTTACATACAAACATCTAAGTAACTAGTATAACTATAATGCATACTCTTAAGGGGCCGCCTCATGATTTTTGTCTCATACAAATCAGATGTTTCGTTTTTCCAGTTTTACGCGATAACTGTATATGCTAGGCTCGAAATAAAAATTGCTTTTCAAAGATAAATAAATTCAAAAGTTTCTCATGGAAAGAAAATAACCAAAATCAGTTACACCTAAGTTTCAAGCCTCGAAAATCCTCAATTTCACGCGTATTTTAGCCAAGTTTGCGACTCGAGTTCTCTAAATCTAATTTTAAATTTTCTCGACATTAAAAGATAGATAATTTCACATACTTTAAGAATACATTAACTAGAATTTGATAATTCTAATAGTTTTTGTAAAAACATAGAAAAGTCCTTTTCGTGTTTTTTCAAAATACCGATTTTGTTGAGAAATCCTACTATCTCATATTTCTGGTATGTGAATATTGGTCTATCTTATCTTATCCTTGGTTACCTTATCGATTTTAATAGTAGTCCATCCCGCTCACATTTTTCTAAAGAGATATGGACAAAATAAGCCGCGCGTAAAACTGAGTTCGTTGCGCTGTGATGCGTCGACATAAGTAAAAACCGGCAAAGTGTAAGTCGGACTTGCGCTAATTTATTTATTCCATACATGGGCGGCAAACTTGGTAGACCTGACCTTGGTACACTGTATAGGTATTATATTGAGTTCCCTTTATGTGCGACGGACTTAGCCGGTCTTTTTAATGTTACACTTATTAATTTACGAATAAAATAATATTGTATTTATTACCATTATAAATTGTTTACGTCTACGCTTTCAATTCGATTTTATTCATTAAATTACGCGTAACAAATAAAAAACCTCATTCATTAAATTTGGGATTAGGATGTTTCGTGGGTCGTCAAAAACAACCTTGTCTTTGCTGTCCCGCAGGTCGTGTACTGGCAAAAATCCTAACTCGAATAATTATGACGAAACGAAATGGATATTCGGATGGATTATTTTAATAAGAAGGCATTGTCTGACGAGTATTTATTCAAATGGCACCTTTACAAATACTAGGTTACTTCAGTATAAAATTATAATAATAACTAGATGCGAACCAGGTTTCGCTTGGAGTAAAGCGGAGTAGAGAGAGTGGAGATTATAATGTGGTAGGTATATATGTATTATGAAAAAAAAAGTGTAGATATTTGTGTGATACTTCTTTGGGAATTAAATATACCTACTAAATTATCTATTTATCATAATTAAATCTTCTTCTTCTACTTCGTCCATTGCTGGACGTAGACCTTCTCAGCATTGCGCCACTTCTCCGTATCCTCCGCAGTGGACCACGCTCTACCCTCTCTCTTCACGATATTGTCACTCCATCTCGCTGGTGGTCTGCCTATACTTCTATGGCCCATTCTAGGTCTCCACTCAGTATCTAATCCTTGACGTCCATCTACCATCGTGTCTTCGAGCTACGTGTCCCGCCCATCTCCACTTCAGTGTCGCAACTCTATATTAAGTATGGTATATATGAGTTCTCTTAAGATTAAGACTTGGACACAACGTCTGGACCTTTGATTTGTGAATTTGAATTTATTGGTATTGGGAGCGCCGTCTGTATTTCCTAGAAAGAACACCTTACGCGTAATGAAATTTTTCTCTACCCTACCTAAAGAAGTTTTATTTCAAAGATTCAATTTCCTTTATCCATTAATGTTCGATTGACTTTCTTATTGATATGCTGACCAGGATTGGCCAATGCCTACCTACTTCTTGTTATATGAGAAAGGATAGGCCACTTTTTACCTCGAAAATCCTTCGGGTTAAAATCTTATTTTACATTTAAAGAAAATCCACGGGTGAAGCCGGGGCGGAAAGCTAGTAGGGTACCTATATGAACAAAGACACCAATTTTTTTTCAACAATTTATTAAAAAACTACTAGATATTAAAAACTTACAATATTTTCTAAGTATTCCTCCCATTTTTCTTTAACCTGTTTGTTAATAAAATATCCACACCTTCATTAAAATCTGTTGCCTTTTCAAACTGAAGATTATACAAGTTCCAGTAACTATTCACTGTATGTCCTATTTTATTCTTCACATATTTGCTACAGCAATTATTTATTAATAAAATAAATATTACAATTTCTAGTAAGATTAAAGTATGCATGATGTATGATGAGTATCAAGTATGATCGAATAAATGAATCACCTTGAAGTGCCGATAAAAGTTACGAAACGAAACGCATAATTATATACGGCGATAACATAAAAACAAAATATACCATCTATCTGTATGTACTAATTCTGTAATTAAATTTTCGTTTTAATTATTATTATAATTTTATCTGTAGGTTATATGTATCTATGAAATAAAGTCGGTATAAGGGGCGTCGGTGGTCGTGTGAGTAAAACGTCAGCTCACAACTGAGAAGTCGCGGGTTCGATCCCCACATCCGACCATGCATGTACCAATGAGTTTTTTATAATAAAAAATCTATGTACATTTTTCCGACAAATCGTACAAAGAGGCTTCTCCATCTACATACCTCAACAGAGCTGGCCACTCGTTAGGTATAGCCTCAAAAAATCTTCGGCTATGTGAGGATGATTTTGTCATCCCCTGGGTACCCTGGGAGCTGTATCTAAACTGTAAGGCAACCCGTCAAGAAGAAGAGAAATAAGTAAAAAAGTAAGTGTACCTACATATTCTGAAGCATATAACCGTTTTAAAATGTTTGTTTCTCTGTCTGTCTCATTATTTGTCCAGAATAAGGCGCGTGGGCGTTTTTATCCATTATACATATATCGCACACGAATCTTCTCTCTTGGTCCTAACTCACAATAGAGATATCACTGTAGTAATTTTTGTTCTTTTTTACGCTTATACTCTGTCCGCGAAAGTACCCGGAAATTCTCATTTGAAAATCTCATGCTAGAGATATTTCAAAAAATCTTTTTGCGATAGGTTGTTACCTATAAATGTTGTTGTCGTGTGGTAAAAAAAATTACCTAACCTCTGTCGAGTATTTTGTGAGTAATAACATTTGTGTCAAACAACTTTTTATTATTGCTGAATTTGTTGATCGTGTATTAAATTAGAATGTTTCAAAAAGCATTCACAAAAAATTGTATATGTCCAAAACTCAGGCATACGAGTAAATAATTCAAAGATCACGCGTCAAACCGAGTCAAAAATCAAGGCCCTTTTTTCTTTGATTATCGGGGTGTGGTTCATTAAGACTTCCTTCCGACGGGCATGACAGTCAACCAGGAGTATAACCTCGAAGTCATGAGGCGTTTGCGCGATGCTATTCGTCGCTATGCTATTGCGTATACCAGATTTGTGAGTGGAAAACTGGAAAGCTCATGGATTTTGCATCACGATAATGCACTGACTCACACAGCCATGATTATTTGTGACTTTTTGGCCAAACATTTAACGAAAATCTTACTCATCAGATGTGTGCCATATGACTATTTTCTGTTTCCTAAACCAGAGACCCTAGAGGCGGTGAAAGAGAATACAACGAAGGCGCAGAAAGCCATCCCGATTTCGCCGTAAGGAAAAGTGTTTTGAGGACTGGTTGAAGCGCTGGCGTAAGTGTATTGTCTCTAATGGGAATTTCTTTGAACGGGACAAAATGTATAATTTAAGAATAAAATGTACAATTCTGTTTAATTCGTAAATTAGTAACGTTAAAAATAATAAAGATATGGACAACTAAAAGAAATAATGTACCTAATATACAATATACTGACCACATTTTTATTATTTATCTATCTATCGTCACGCCTTTCATCCCAAGAGGGGTAGGCAGATACAATCGAATGCCATTTGTTACGATCCTGCATATCTCTTTTGCTTCTTTTATATTCATCATACCTTTCATACATGCTCGGCGATTGTGTGTACTTTTAATATTTCCATCGATCAACATATTTTTTATATGTTCAATAAAAGTACATCTAGGTCGTCCTATTCCAGCATTTCCTTTCACTTCAGCCATATAAACCTTTTTAGTCAATCTTTCATCCTTCATTCTTTCAACGTGTCCAAACCAGCGTAAACTACTTTTCTTCATTTTAGTCACAACATCATCTTTTACACCGCATTATTTATAATGTTACTAACTAATTTACGAATAAAATGTGACAAATTTTTAAAAAGTCTTATCGTAAACCATGCTTACCTAACGCTCGTTTACACAAAAACATAAGTAGGTACAAAATATCATATTTTGTGAGAAAGTATATTATAAGTAAATGCCAAAGTAACTCTGTCTTCCTGTCTGTTACGCTTTTACGGCTAAACCTAAAAATGAACCGATCTTGATGAAATTTGATACGAAGTTGTAACGTTTAGGAAACCTAGGGCTCCTAGACATCACAAGAAGAGGAAAGATAGAGAAAGTAGATGAAGAGAAAGGAGGAGATAGATGTTTCCCAGCTAGCTCATGTACCTACATTACTTCAGGGGTGGTTCGGCGGTCTACATTACAAGGTCTCACGGGTGCCTGCCAGGAGTGAACAGTTAAAAGACACTTACATGTTTAACACTATATTTACACAAATTCCACTCGAGGTTCATAAGCTGATTAACCCTACCGTCTTCTTTCTTCTTTGTTATTTATTGACGGTCGAGCCACACGTCTGTGGCGCGACTTCTGTTACGGACTAAAGTACTGTTGCTCCCATCTTTGCTTCTTCTGAAGCGGAGTGCGGCCGTCCTGGCGCACCCATGTCATTGCAGTCGTATTACCCTTGATGCCCCAGGAAGCAATCCTCCTGGGCACCTCCGAAGCTGCTGGCAGCCTGCATGGCATCCCCTGATGCCGTCGTGGTCTGCCACTCTCGCTGCCCGAGGAAATAGTCCTCGTGCAGCACGCTGCCCCGCTTGCATCTCTCCGGGCTGTCGGCGGCCAGCATCGCGCAGCCCCGCAGCCCGACGTGTCAGCCTCTGTCTTCCAATCTAGACCCTTCTCGTCCTCGTGTCCAATCCAAGACTCGGTTTATCTATATCTTCTCAAGAGCGATTAGTTTTGTCGCCTTTCCTTGCACTCGAGGTTATCGTTCTGTCTTTTGACGTTTCCTACTTATTTCTCAACCTCGAGTGTAAGCAAAGGGAAACTTCCATCATACAGCCTATTCATTTACACATTTCAAATATAAAACAAAAATATAACGAATTTCTTCTTCGTGTGGTCACTTCCAGCCCAAGACACCGATCCCGATTCGTTTGCGTGTCCACACCAGAGATAAATTCGTTACAAAGTACCTACCTACTTGAACCCTAGGGAAGGACATAGACTATATTCCTAATTTCTCTGTAAATAATCCACATGGGTTTTCTTGAATAGGAAATATGAGTGGTTAAACTTTGCCCCCGTTTTCTCTTTCATAATCTATTACAAAGTACTTTATTTTTTTTAAAGCGCTGTTATATTATTATCCTTCAATTAAACGTCTTGCGTTTTTTGTAGCTTATTGAAAATTCAAAATAATATATATTTATTATTTTTGAAAAATATTATTTATTTTGAATTTTCAATAATCTATCAAAAAACGAAAAGCGTTTAATTGAAGGGTAATGATTAAACAGCGCTTTAAAAAAAATTAAGAGCTTTGTGATAGATTATGAAAGAGAAAACAGGGGCAAAATAATCCTTTATTTTATCACCCATAATTCCTATTCAATAAAAAAATAACTACTATTTCACTTAGATAATATATTGAATAAGTAACTATAATTATGCTAAATAACAGTGACACAGGTGGATTATTTGCTTACAGAAAAATTGGGAATAGTTTATCCCTATATATAATAGTTAGTCCCTACTTTAGTTAAATTAGATTCAGTATAAACTATCAACCCTTCTTTACTTTCTGAACACGCAACCTGTGGGGTTAGCATACATTTTGACAGCGACACTTTCGTTTCGGTCGAATGGCCTTGAACAGGCCAAAACGTTCATGTCCAACAAGGACCGGCCAGAGATAGCCCGGGGCCGAGAGGTCCGGCCCAACAATGTGCGGGAAAATTCTGTGTACTTGTCTTTGTCCGGCCAAGCAAATTGCTCGGCATTCTTGTGCAGGGCATGCCCGGTCCGGGCTATCTCTGGCCGGTCCTTGTTGGACATGAACGTTTTGGCCTGTTCAAGGCCATTCGACCGAAACGAAAGTGTCGCTGTCAAAATATATGCTAACCCAGCTGGTCACCAACATAGGAGAAATCACATATTCTACAGTTAAGTAGACGCCTCATGATTTTTGTCTCAAATAAATCAGATGTTTCATTTTTTCAGTTTTATTTATTTATTTATTTATTTAAAAAAAGGTCTGTCGACAGTTGTGGAGTTTGTGGGTACACAACTACTTATGGACAGACACAACATCCATACAAAATCTATAACAATGAACAACACAACGCTAAAACTATTATACATCTAAACATTTTTTGTTAATAATTAATTTTCTTATTGTGCTAATTGAGTCTGTGTTAATATCCACTGATGTACTGCTCATGTTGGCCATCTTACAAAAGCGGGAAATTGGAGAGTTGGATCCCAAAACCGTCCGTCGCAGAGGAGGCACCAAAGGCGTAATTTGGTTGCGAGGGTATCTTGCGGGGGCTCTAAAGAAAATCAGTTCCAGGAGTTGAGAACAATAGGTTTGGCCCTTAAGCAATTTAGAAATAAAAACAAGATCCAACATATTCCTTCTACTTTTCAGTGACGTGATGCCAAAGTATTTAAGACGCGCCTCATATGAAGGAATTTTTTTGCGTACTTTAGAGCAGTATAACAGATGCCACAGAAACCGTTTTTGTATTCGCTCAATTCTTAGTGATGTAACTGCATAATGTGGACGCCAAACGACACTGCAATATTCGAGTGTACTCCTTACCAGAGTATTATATAACATAATTTTTGTCTGTATAGAGTTGAAGGTCTTGCTATTTCTTATAACAAAACCAAGCATTTTTGATGACTTTTTAACAATATTCTCAACATGGGGCAAAAAAGTAAGTTTTGTATCAAATATGACCCCCAAGTCCCGGACACAGTCCAGCTCCTTCAATACATTTCCCTCAATAGAATAAGATGATGCAAATAATTTATGCTTTCTGGAGAATTTTATGTGTAAACTCTTCTTGTAATTTTTGTTTTACGCAATAACTATAAATGTGCTAGGCTCGAAATTAAAA
Source organism: Nemapogon koenigi (assembly GCA_963924495.1). Taxonomy (NCBI): domain Eukaryota; kingdom Metazoa; phylum Arthropoda; class Insecta; order Lepidoptera; family Tineidae; genus Nemapogon; species Nemapogon koenigi. Next base: position 2,858,341 of record OZ004642.1, read on the forward strand.
TTGCTTTTCAAAGATAAATATATTCTTAAGTTTCTCATGGAAAGAAAATAACCAAAATCAGTTACACCTAAGTTTTATGAAGCCTCGAAAATCCTCAATTTCACGCGTATTTCAGCCAAGTTAGCTACTCGAGTTCACTTAATATATTTACTAATTTACAATTTTATCGACATTAAAAGATAGATAATTTCAATTTTTTTAAGAATACACTAACTAGAATTTGATAATTCTAATAGTTTTTGTAAAAACATAGAAAAGTCCTTTTCGTGTTTTTCGAAATACCGATTTTCTTCCGATGTCGTACTTTTGCATGTTTCTGGCACGTGAATATTGGTCTATCTTATCTTATACTTGGCTACCTTATCGATTTTAATAGTAGTCAATCTCGCTCACATCTTTTTAAAGAGATAATGGATAAAATAACTAAGTTCGTTGCGCTGTGATGCGTCGCCTTAAATAAAATACTAAAATACCTACTAAGGCTATCTCAAACCACTGAATATTATGACAACTTGTACTTATAAGCAATATTACAACATTTACAATTAAATACCTACCACAGAACATGACTCGCGCTTTTATCGTAATTTGTGGTATTCGTAATATAAGTACTTCCATATTCGGTTGTCAATATTATAATTTACAAAAATTACTTAAACTTTATACCTACTTAGTACTTCGTTACAATTTTTTTGTAAACTTCTGTCATAAAAAACATACAAACATAAAAGTCACATTTTAACTAATTTGTTCTTTAATTTTTGTGTAAAGAACCTACCTATATCTTCAAGAAAAAACAAAATTTAATAAAGTTTTATGTACATACCTAATACTTGCATTTGAATAATGCTCAAATGATCATAAACAAAAATTTCGCGAAGTTATAAGTTGGTCAAAATTGCTTTATGCGTGAGTCAGGGAGTCAGTATAGATCCGCGCCTGACGGTTTGGTGGCTCGTCAGACGTCATGATGCACACAATTACTTATAAGGCCAGTTACTCGTATATGAATCATCATTTCATTGTATGTATATGTATTGTATTTCGCGCCAAAGTTCAGACTGCAGCTTTACCTACAAAGCCCAAGTTCGTTCGTGCGTTGCCCTCAACGGTTTGCAAAAAAAGCGATTCGCATCATTATTCATCAATGACCCAAAGGCCAAACGAAATATCGAGCCTCTACAGTTACGCAGAGATCTCTTAGCATCTTCTATCGACTGTATTATAGGGAATGTTCAGAAGAACTCCATGACCTCGTCCCTCCATCCCCTTTTCGCTCCCGCACTGCTCGAACAGGATATAGTTTTCATCCTCATACAGTGGACACGTACTGCATACGAACGAAAAAGTTCAGTGACTCGTTCCTGTGTCGCACTGTCAAAAAGTGGAAGGAACTTCCGGCGTCGGTCTTTCCTGCTTCCTACAACCTGGGGTCCTTCAAGCGAAGCGTGAAAAAGCATCTCTATGGACCATAATGGGCGCGACTGGCGGACTGTATTATGTTCTGCCAGTCGCGCTCATTCATGGACCAACCACCTCAGGCGGTGGCAAGGTCACATATCGTATTCTCTATAAAAAAAACATACAGAATAAACAGAAGTGCCCCGAAGTATGACTGCACCTCTTCCGTCTCTTCCGCTCCCATGAGTAAGGTGCTTGAGTCAGTTGCCCGAACGTGAGCAGAGGTCGTTATCTTAACTTTGTTTTTGACTTGAAGTAGGTAGATCTACATAACTTAGGGAGCCTTCGCTGCCGGACACGCAATCGCTAAATATACTCTCTTCCCAAAGAGTTTGGTCAGTCTTATCCATCGATGTGGTCTTATCACATACCAGACTGCGACGGATTGCACAATATTTATTTTTAATAGGTGACACAACATTGATTAGAGTAAGTAATGCGGATGAAAAATCTCAAAATGATATCAGATAAATTTACAATTAGCACAATTTAGCATGCACAATAATACTCTCTATACATATCGTGAAATAGAAAGATAGTGTGGAATAAAAAAAAGTGCCAGTCTCACAGCGTATTTACCAAAACTCGTTGAATTCGTTCCCGCGTCGGGACCACCGGTGTGAAGTTAGCGGCCAAAGTTAGCAGCTAATTCTAACCCGACTAAATTAAAGACACCAATTTTTTTTTAAAGTCCACCCGCAACCCCGCTTTCGCCCCCCTCCTCGACCCTCGGAACTTCTAATTAATTTCTAAAATACACCATTGCATCAATATATTAGATATATAGGACATGAATAGCCAAGCTGAGATTAAGTCTGCAGGTGCAGAGGTAAAGCATCTTCAAAATGAGGATGGTGAAAATCGCTTACAGAAGGGATGAAGGGGGTATGGCGCTAAAAATTAATGTCAGCTTGGCTATTCATGTCCTTCACAGCTAGACATGGCATCCAATTATATGTATTTTGGTTTTGCCCTATTACAAACTTTCAGCGCCCTACCCGCTTCGTCCCCTCTGTAAGCGATTTTAACCAAGCTCATTTTGAAGATGCTTTACCTCTGCACTTGCAGACTTAATCTCAGCTTGGCTATTCATGTTCTTCACAGCTAGACATGGCATCCAATTTTAAATATTTTTATTTTCTATGTCGTAGCTTATCTAATATATTGATGCAATGGTGTATTTTAGAAATTAATTAGAAGTTCCGAGGGTCGAGGAGGGGGGCGAAAGCGGGGTTGCGGGTGGACTTAAAAAAAAATATTGGTGTCTTTAATTTAGTCGGGTTAGAATTAGTTTAGTGAAACAATTTTTGCGATATCTCAAAAACTGAATTTTATATAATTTTTTAAAGTTGGACATTTTTAAATTCAGGATTCTCCGTCCGTTGTCGAGACGAGATGTCATTGCTTGTTCGCGCGCTTACAAACTTGTGTAATTTTGTGTTTTTTTTGATATTTCTGGAATTATGGAAAAAAAATACCATACAGATATAGTACCTTTATTTACTAATACAACGGTTAGCACTCCAGAAAACGATTTTTTTAATGTGCCCAATGATAAAAAGCTGAGAAATAAGTGTTGTAAACTGATGAAAAGGAAGAAAGCATTCAAAAGCAAAACCTGCCGACATTGTTGTAAAGATCATTTTAATGTGAGTCTGAGGACCTAAATACCTATCCATTTTTGCATTTATACCTAAATATTTAGTTTATGGTAAGTCATACCTTCTAATACATCGACTTATCACGTTATACAAAAACAAAACATGCTCACGACCTTTTATATCTTGCGGTGTGGTCAGAGAGATACACCTGGATCTGAGCACTTAACAGAGTGTCCACTTTTTGCCAGTTGTCCATTAAACAGAACAGGTGGCAAGCCTGTCGCTGCACTTAATGGACCTACATGTTGTGACTTCTTTAACAAATGATAAATAATAAACATAAAGGTAAGCAGATGTGTTACTTAGAAAGTACATTCAATAGAAATTCAAAAGACAATATGAAGACGAGACAAGACAATGCAAAATAGGTAAGTACAATAGGATAAAAATCCTGTTTAAAATGAAACATAGTTCGATGTTAATAAGAACCTACTCCCTTTTTTATGATTGATGATAGTGATGTTAGATGACGGACGTCGTTATGATATCTTGTGGGTTAGTAAACTTACAAAGCAATTTTATATGTCATAACTAAAACGAATATCAATAAAAGCTACACTGTCTTTGAATAATATTTATTATATTCGCCAAATTAAATAAAGATGCGTTAACTATAGGTGTATTCTAGAGCAGTTGTATGAATATATTTTCCTTCCAGAACTTTTCACACTTCCTGATTAACTTCCTCGCAATAATCTCTATCATACGTTACTTCATGTATATCAACTTTTTTGTAGTTTCAAAATCCTCGTGTTTTAAAAGAAGCATTTCTCTTTCTTTGCAAAAAACATTTGCATTTGCATTTGTGCTTTATATTTTTGTCCAACAACACCATCTTTAACATAATTTTTAATTTTTTTATTAGACAATAGCATAGATTAAATAATAATGACAATAGGCACTTTATCTCTATTATGCAATCGTCAGCAATACCGTCTGGACAAGCGCCTAAACCGGATAATCTTTAGAAAGAACAAAACCTACTCTTCTGAACTTAAGATTATTATCAACATAATTTTTTCACAGTTATTATTCTAATTACTTAAAGTTTTTGTTAGGGTTAAAAAAAAGAATATATTTTCATTTACATCTTCCTCATTGATGAAATCAGATGTTATATCGACGGTTCTATGTTTAGCACACAGATGGCAGAAGTGTATTATTGTTAAAATAAGCATACCAAATTGTATTTTAAGCATCGATGTAAGATTAGGTTGATAGGGTTGTTTTCGATATTTGAAAATGTATAAGTAATAAGACAAAATCGTGTTCACCCTTCGGTGAAGGGAAGGGGGATAAATTTTAATAAAAAGGCATGTTTTCTAGAGGGAGGGGGCATTCTGGCTTGGATTTTCAATTAACAAGGTCACCTTTGATTGTAAAGTTTGTCATCTACAGTTTTAATAAAAAGCTAATTTAAATTCTAACTAAATTAAAAGTTTGATTTTCTATATGTATATAATGTAAATGTATAACTGTAATATCAGTGTATAATGGTGCAATGATATAATTTTAGTAAAATATGACTGTCTAAAAACGTAGACATTCGAATGTTAATTAATGTAACTAAAGCATATTAACTACTTAAACTTTGTACGAAATATAAACTTAATCGTACTGGTAACTTATTGATCCGATTTCATATAAATAATTCGAATGTAAACGATATCTTGTTGTATAAATGAGTAAATAAATATATTGTTTAGACACGTTTGGTCTTAATAACTAAAGGATATAAATAAAGTTAAATAACTCTTAATAACTACTTTATATGCATAATACTAATACAAATTGAGATATGCAACTTGAATAACGCCACTGTCTGATTAAAGCAATTCAGAATATATTAGAGCCATTCATTAAGCACTACTTGATTATAATAATTATAAATATGAAATGATACATAATTTTGTAACTAAATAAAATGTGATAATAATATAATATAATATAATGCCATAACATGCCACAGGGAGGGGTTCTGGAAGAGGTATTCTTTTTATAATTTGTATATATAGTTTTAAAATATATTATTTATTTATTACCATTACATTTAAGTTATGATGTAAATATTTAAACTAATACAATAAACAGTATAAACTTAAAGTTAAAAAAATAAAATATATAATAATTTAATAGACCTCGTCACAAGAATTAGCTAAACTAAATTGGAATATTACTTAATAGTAACTGGAAGTTAATTTATCTAAACGATTTATTATTTTATTTAACTGTAATATTTTGTACCTAATAACATAAGTACTTATTTGTAATTGGGAGGTATGGAGTTCTTGTTCCTTTAATTGTTTTCTCCATGCTCTAGTTAGGAATCAATTAAAGAGTCTAGATATGTCTAACGAATATCTCAACTAAATTAATCCTTGATGCGATAGAGAAAGAATAAATAATTTAATACATACAATAAACAAGTTATAAAATTTTGATATTAATTTTTATTGAATATTGAATTTTGATATTAAACACATTTTCAGGTATAGCGAATATTATAAACTAGACGATCACGAAATTAGAGAACATCAGGCAAGTTGGGATTCTTAATTTAGATCGGGGTTTGGGGTTAGGTAGGTCAGAAAGATAGCATAAGGGGGGCCATTACAGTATGTGGTGAGCTTTACACTTTACATATCGAAACCGAGCAATTATTTGTTTTTGACATGTCACTTCTATGTTTTGAATAATTCGAAAACTCCTTCAGCTCTTCATAATCTGTAACAAAGGATACGTTAAAAGTTCAGTATAATATTCCAATTTGTGAAGTGTCATTTTTCGATTAAGCGTGGTGTTTTGTATATTTACACTCTGTGGTTATGATTAGCACTAGGCTGTGGCGAGCAAAGAAAGTGGTATCGAGCGGAACTCTGTGACGAGTGTCCCCGCCCCCCCCCCCTCTGTAACTTTATAAATATAACAAATGAAAAATGAAAATTTAAGAACACTTTCTTAGTAAATACCTCCACAATGAACTTACCATAGCGCAGACGATTTATAATGGTAATCCATATACTACTTATAGTCAAAGAGCTGTTTACAATAGGCCAATTTCCTGACAGGTATTTAAAGCTTCTGTTTCAATGATATTTCATTTGTCAGAGGTGTCCCGAACCCCCTGATGTATTTTAAAACTTCCCCAGAAGGTATGTACGATATCTTAGGGCAACCTGAAGTGTAGTTAGTTTTTTACAAGCCCGGTAAGTTTCTGCTTTCTTTATCTATCGTTAGATATGGTCAAGACCATACTTCCTTTTAAAATGCAGATATGCGCATGGTCCAGATCCCAAAATAAACCGCGAATTTTCCATTTTTCCTGATGACAGTGGAAAATTTTGTTGGTGAAAAATCCGGTAAGTGCTTCAAACTTTCTCTAAATATTTTAGGCTGTAAAAACATTGAAAAATAACCACAAATAAAAAATGTTGGTGGTCATGGAATGTTTTGGTAGCAGTTTGTATAATTCAATTTTTTTTAATTTCTGAAAATTCATCCAAATTTTGAAAATATGTGGCAAAACTTTCTGCTTTAGATTTTTTCTAATAGTGACATTGTATCGAATACTGAAAAAATGGAAAATAAGCTGCGAAGATACCCTACGGGAAGTTTTAAAATACATCAGGGGGTTTGGGCATCTCTGACAAATGAAATATCATTGAAACAGAAGCTTTAAATACCTGTCTCCACGAGGGAAGCTAGTACTTTACATATAAGTTTTTTTTTATTTTGCTATTTTTAATGTTACTAACTATAATTTACGAATGAAACAATATTGTACATTAGATTACCATTATAAACTGTCTACGCTATGGTAAATTTCGTGTAAAAATTAAAAAATACGACTCAAGTTCAAACTATTGGGATTATTGAGAGTTAGAACTCAGTTTTACGCGCGACTTATTTTATCCATATCTCTTTAGAGAGATGTGAGCGAGATGGACTGCTATTAAAATCGATAAGATAACCAAGGATATGAAAAGATAGACCAAGATTCAGGTGCCAGAAACATGAGAAAATACGATTTCTTAACAAAACTTGTCTTCGTTTACATCATGTTCAATATAATTATCTATCTTTAGAAAGCAATTTCAATTTCGAACCCAAGACATATATTTATCGCGTAATTTACGGATAGCTGCAGCATGTAATTAGTGTGGGACAAACGTTATGAGGGGAGGTCTTAACCGAAATATGTACTTACATTTTATTTTTATTTTCTCCATCTATATTCTCTAGGCTTTCGCGTTTGTCGCTGAAACAATGAAATTACTTATATTATTATGTATAGAGGTTGAATCACAAGCACTACTACAAATATTTGTCATTTCAGAAATATTCGATCATTTTCTAAGAAATGATAAACATGATAATGGATGAAGTGATAATAAAAACAATGTATGCAGAAATACACAACTTACAACTAAAAGTAAAATTAATATACATAATGCTGTTTTAGTTCCATCACTTACTTATGGAAGCGACACTTGGATATGGAATAAGAAGCATGACAGTAAGATAAATGCAGTGGAAATGCGGTCTTTACGGCGAATGTGTGATGTTGTGACTAAAAAGAAAAAAAGTAAGTAGTTTACGCTGGTTCGGACACGTTGAAAGAATGAAGGACGAAAGATTGACTAAAAAGGATTATATATGGCTGAAATGAAAGGAAATGCTGGCAGAGGACGACCTAGATGTACTTTTATTGAACATATAAAAATGTATTGATCGATGAAAATTTTAAACGTCCACACACAATCCTCGAGCATGTATGAAAGGTATGACGAATATAAAAGAAGCGAAAGGGTATGTCAGGATCGTAACAAATGGCATTCGATAGTCTCTGCCTACCCCTCTTGGGATAAAAGGCGTGATGATAGATAGAAAGATAGTTCTTATTTCCCTACGTTATAAAAATACTAAGGTCCGTTTTTCTGTCCTATTTAGTAAACAATCTTTGCATGTCTTTTTATATAAGTTGTCATTTAAAATTCTTAAAAGAGCTTAAATATTAACAATTTTACATATTAAGGAGCTTAGTGTCGCCAATGACCTTGACCATATAAACGGTCACCGTGAGCTGTCCCCGAAACACCTTCGAAATTGACATGTTAATTGATTTAGATATACTTTGTTGTGTTTAAAGCACAACATGTTATTTATTTTTAGGCAAAAAATATTTCCAAACGTCATAGCCGTTATTGTAGAGGTCCCCTTGACATGAACCCTGCAGATTGGGACCAAAACATGAAACTTGGTACAGGTGTAGGTAGCCTAGGTCAAAATGAGCAGGGGTCGTGTCGAAGTGCTCCGTAAATAAAAAATCTATTGCGTCGTGATTTTGTATTTGGTATTTAGTATCATTTTCGTATAAATTAAGGATAAGGAATTCATATTTGTAGGTTCCAGCGGATTTGAGGATACTAATCACCTTAACATGTTTGAAACTATGCTAATTTGGGGAGCAAGCTTTAACAGCATTGTATGAAACGACTCAACATTTGTGCAGTTTCAGATCAGGTGGACTTGAGCTATACAAAATTAAATTTATTTTCATTTAAGTTATTTATGCTTTCCTGACTTTACTGACAAATGTCGTTTAAGTAATTTATCCTGATATTACATTTGATAAGCGATGCACATTAAAGCATTTTACCTTGCACAAGAAATATAAAAGAGCGTCGCTTAAAACATATAGCCTTCATCTAAAAATATACACTGTGTCGCTTAAAACACTTTCATCTGCAACCCGTTTAAACACCTCGTGGCACTTAAATAATTTTGCCTTAATCGGAAAGTGTATTTAGAAGTGGCTTCAGCATGTTTTCTTGAATTAACTTTTCAACATATAATGGGAGAGATGAGTTTTTGCATAGTGGTAGTTTAGGGGTCAGAATGACATATATACTACTTTTTATACCGCTTGTGTATTATAAACCGAGAAGAGCGAGCTTACTAGTAATCTGTTGCCCGTTACTATCGCTTTTTATTAGTACCTAACCGAGATACGTAATACGGGGGCTGAGCATAGATTGTTTATATCTATGGGGCTGAGGTTATATTTTGTTTAGAAAAATATGTAAGATAAGAAGTAATTAATTAATTATATTTAATAAACAATAAATATTACATATAACAATTATTGACAGTAGTAAAATTTTCAGGGTTTCATTTTTAACAACACATACACATTCACTATTTCCTGCACTAAATATTATTCCAAGTCTGATGAGCTGGAATCTTCAGAATTTATTTTTATGACAATATTGCGATAAAAATAAAAAACTATATAAAAGCATAAAAATTGCAGAATTAGTCTATTATAAAAAAAATATTATTGACAACAAACAATAGCCAAATTACTCACATCTCGAATATGCTCAATTATCAATGTAACTACATACCTACCGACACTAAGCTTTTCGTAAATTTGTAGAGTTGCAGGAATGTAATAGTTAAACGCTGAAATATTCTTGAAATACTCATATATATTCATTGAATTATGTTTACATGAAGTAACGTCAAAACCAAGATGACGTGCAAAATATCAAAATATAATATTATAAAGTAAACGTAGGAAAGTGTACCAGCCAGGTCTCCACATCACTCCCCCACCGAGACCGTGACTACGGGCGTAAGTGAGGTGGAAACCGGACGTGGCGTCCAGAGCGAGTAATGCGTAGAGGTTCGGGTATAGCGGCTGCGGGTAGAGTAGGAGACTGAGGAACATTGGTTTCAAGATCTTTTTCCAACATCATGAAAGCTGGTTTCAACCTATCTACCGAAACGGTGGTATCCTTGTTATTAAGGAGAATACGAAAATATTTTTGACCTCGCTTTAGGACTTTATGAGGTCCAGAATATGGTGGATGCAGGGCTGGACGGACTCCGTCTTGACGAAGAAACACGAAGTCTGAAGTTGCCAGTTCCTTGAAAACAAAAACTGTTTTAGAAGTATGATGTATTGTAGGGATAGGCTTTAGTTTATTAGCGAAGGAGCGTAACCTTGATACGTAGTCTTGCATGTCTAATATAGTGTTAGAATTCGAATGAAAAAATTCGCCAGGAAGGCGCAATGGTTCGCCATAAACAAGTTCGGCTACAGATGACTGTAAGTCTGATTTCCAGGCGCTTCTTATACCGAGGAGAACCAAAGGGAGAGATTCTGTCCAACTGGAGTCTGCGTTGCACATTATGGCAGCTTTCAATTGTCTGTGCAAGCGCTCAACTAAACCATTGGAAGCTGGATGATATGCTGTTGTCATCTTATGTTGCGAGCCAATTAGCTGGGTTAAATTTTTAAACGTAGAGCTGTCAAATTGTTTACCACGGTCAGTAGTGATGCTGACCGGGCAACCAAAACGGGAAATCCAACCTGTCAAAAATGCATTGGCAGTGGAAGCCGCCGTGATATCGGTGAGTGGTATGACCTCAGGCCAACGAGTAAATCTATCGATAACCGTGAGAGCATAACGAAAACCGTTTGAAATGGGAAGAGGACCTATAAGATCGGTGTGAACATGGAGAAAACGGGCAGGAGGTAATTGAAAAACGCCCAAAGGAGAAGACACGTGCCGTGTTACTTTAGCACGTTGACAAGCTAAACAGCTACGGCACCACTCTCGGCAATCTTTCCGTATGCCAGGCCAGACAAATCTTTGTACCAAAAGATTAACTGTGACATTTGTTCCTGGATGAGATAGAGAATGAATGGCATCAAATACTTGACGGCGTAATGCTTTGACGATAAAAGGTCGAGGAGTAGAAGAGCTCACATCGCAATAAATGAATGAGGAAGATCCTGAAATAGGAAGTTTAACAAATTTGAGTGATGAACCCCCTGATAATAAAAGGTTTAATTCAGGATCGTTAGATTGAGCATGAGCAAGCACATCATAGTCAATAGCCTTGGAGGTCAACTCTTCAATCCTGGAAAGGGTATCTGCGACTACATTATCCTTTCCCGAAATATGTTGAATGTCTGATGTAAACTGGGAAATATAGTCGAGGTAACGGAATTGTCTGGGTGAAAATTTGTCTCTATTTGCTTGAAACACAAATGAGATAGGTTTATGGTCTGTAAAAACTGTAAAAACCTGAGCCTCTAACATATGCCGGAAGTATTGAATTGATTTGTATATAGCAAGCAATTCACGATCGTAAGGGCTATACTTAATCTGCGATGGAGAAAGCTTACGTGAAAAGAATGCTAAAGGCTGCCAAAATCCATTTTTAAACTGCTGTAAAACTCCACCTATGGCAGTACTAGACGCGTCAGTGACAAGAGCAAGCTTAGCGCTGCTGTCAGGATGGGCCAGAGTTGCAGCATTGCAGAGACCTCTTTTGCAGTCTTCGAAAGCCCGTTTGCATATGTCATCAAATTTAATAGTCTGATTGTTTTTCACAGAGCCCTTAAGAAGATCGTTTAGGGGTGCTTGTAACTCAGCTGAACGAGGTATGAAGCGATGATAAAAATTATACATACCAAGGAAACGTCTTAGCTCTTTCACAGTTTTGGGCTCTGGAAATGTTTGAATCGCGACAGTTTGATCTGGTAGCGGTTTAACACCTTCAGCGGAAACTGTATAGCCGAGAAAAGTAAGAGTTGAAACACCAAAAGTGCATTTGGAGGTGTTGATAAGAAGACCGTATTTATCAAGTCTAGAGAAAAGCTCACGTAAGTGAAGTTGATGCTCTACGAAATCATGCGAAAATACCAAAATGTCATCTAAGTAACTAAATGTAAAGTCAAGACCTTTGGTAACTTCGTCAATGAATCGCTGAAAAGTCTGTCCAGCATTTCTTAGGCCGAAAGTCATCATTGGGAACTCAAAAAGCCCAAAAGGAGTAGTAATTGCCGTTTTGGGAATGTCGGGTGGAAAAACGGGGATTTGATTGTATGCCTTGACAAGGTCGATTTTAGAAAATATAGTGCAACCTGAAAGGCTAAAATTGAAATCATGTATGTGTTTAATGGGGTACCTATCTGGTACAGTGCGAGAATTAAGCATTCGGTAGTCACCGCAAGGTCTCCAGTTATTGTCCTTTTTAGGAACAAGGTGCAAGGCTGAGGACCAGGGGCTGTTAGAAGGTCGAGCGGTACCCATCCTAACCATCTCGTCAAACTCACGTTTAGCAATAATAAGTTTGTCTGGATGTAGACGACGTGGTTGGGCAGTAACTGGCGGGCCAGATGTAGTTTTGATGTAGTGCACAGTATTGTGGGGACAGTCACGTGGCCTGCCAGCTGGACGCGTTATGTTTGGGAACTCTTCTAGGAGAATTTCAAAATCGGGGTTAAGTTCCGGATAATTGGTTTTAATGGAAGTGACTGTTTCGGTAGGGTTAACACCAGATGCGGGTGCAACTAAATATGTAAGTTGATCACAAATCCTATGATTCCTGCAGTCTACTAAGATGTTGTAATACGCCAGAAAGTCGACGCCAATAATAGGTTTAGTGACGTCAGCGATAACGAACCTCCACCCATACTCACGTCGAAGTCCGAAGTTTAATGTAAGATGTATAAAACCATAAGTTGATATTGTAGTGCCGTTGGCTGCGAAAAGTTGGTAGCTTGATTTTGTTTGTTTGTTCTTGATAGCTGTCCGAGGAAACACGCAAATATCAGACCCAGTGTCAATTAAAAACATCATTTTTGTCTTTCTGTCGGTTACAAATAGGCGGCCAGACGAGGGTTGACGACAGTCGTTGGCCGCTACTAACGACCGTCGTTTGAGTTTTCCGCGTCAAATTTGCAGGGCGAGACACATCTTCTTGCTCTAGAACCAAACTGGTAGTGATACCAGCAAAGGTCGCTTGGAGAATTGTTTCGAACAGACGTCGATGGAGAGCGAGATCGGGAACTAGAACGGGAGCGGCGTCTATTGTCCCAAGTTGAGAGCTTCTGAAAACTTTTCTTAAGTGCTGCAATTTCGTGCTTAACTTCTTCACAGCAGTTTCCAGGATTATCCTGACTGGTCGTCGCCACTTGCTTAGTGTAAGGAGCTATATCCTGGATTCGATCCGCTAAATCTGCTAATATATATAATGATACTGATGGCTGACTGGCGAGAACACTCTGGATATTTGCGGGAAGACGGCTCATCCAAATAGTTTTCAAAAAATCCTCCGGTACTGTCGCTCCAGCTAGACATTGTAGATGCCTTAAAAATTGGGAAGGCTTCCGATCTCCTAATTCTTCCTGTGTTAATATTTGTTGAATTTTTTGATCGTGAGTAGCGCTGAGTCGTTTAATTAATTCTGACTTTAATTTTTCATACCTGTCATTTTGTGGTGGATTGATTATAATGTCTCGAACCTCTTTCGAAAATTGACGGTCCAGATGCCCGATAACATAATTAAATTTGGTTGTATCACTTGTGATCCCGGAGTTGGAGAATTGGCCCTCGACCTGAGCGAACCAGATTTCAGGATCCTCAGGCCAAAACGGTGGAATCCTTACTCCGACTTTGCACAGTTCTGCAGACGTACCGTTTGACACAGCCGCCGGGTTGCCGCTGCCCAAACTGCTATCCTTGTGCGCCATGTATATTATAGTTACATAAAGTAGTTCAATTCGGTGGTCACCAGTGTAGAGTTGCAGGAATGTAATAGTTAAACGCTGAAATATTCTTGAAATACTCATATATATTCATTGAATTATGTTTACATGAAGTAACGTCAAAACCAAGATGACGTGCAAAATATCAAAATATAATATTATAAAGTAAACGTAGGAAAGTGTACCAGCCAGGTCTCCACAAATTCTCTATAAAATCGCGCAAACAGTAACAAAAACGGTGCAGTAGTATTTGAGCATATAAGTATTAGATGTAAGCCCATGTTACCTTACGGCTCCCCAAACCGTGTTATCAGACCAAGTCTTCCTCTTTTAGCCGATGATGGTAATTGTGATTTGTGAGGTTCTCTCTAACTAGTGGCCGGTTCTGATATTTAGATGGAAAAAGTCTCTAAGGTTTGTCGAATAATGTAGGTACATAAGTTGATCATAAACTATTATTTTGTAGATAAAAAAATATTTACATTTGCCTTAATAACTAGACACAGATTTTTTTTTCCAAGTTTTACACTAGGTGAGTTGTTAGCACATCTATCGTTATTGAATATACTTCTTGGCTTTCTAGAAATTATATCTAAATTGCTTTCTTTCTGTACGCAATTATTTTCTTTGGAACCGCAAATTGGATTTCCAGTATCATTTCTTTCATTATTTGTTTTTTCTGCCGGTATGTAATGGCAGTATATTTCTGTTATTATTAATATAAATATTAAAACAGATATTTACTTCATTTTCACAATCGATACGTCTTGTCTACAATGGCGAAAAATTTTCTGAGCTCGTTGGTGAGTCAAAACAAGAAATATATAAGAGCGTCGCTTAAAACATATAGCCTTCATCTAAAAATATACACTGTGTAGCTTAAAACACTTTCATCTGCAACCCGTTTAAACACCTCGTGGCACTTAAATCATTTTGCCTTAATCGGAAAGTGTATTTAGAAGTCGCTTCGCGACACTGATATCGAGGGAAAAATAGAAGAGGGAGAATAAAGATGTGAAGACTTATTATGTACTGTTGATTACTTAGTCATTTGAAAAACTTTTTGTTGGTTTTTTTAAATTACTTTTTGTTACTAATTTATTATAATTTCAATGTTAAAAGAACATTTTGGTTGATTTCCTATAGATTTAATTTTTAATTCAAACAACTAAAATATAGTATAAACCGTCACTTAGACCTTTGTTAGTTCCCACATATTGTATTTCTTGAACTTCAGTCAAATACAACTAGCTCAATTTTGCATGTTAAATGGTGCTTGATGCAATTAGCTTTACTCTCAAAAAGAACCGAGAAGGAACTTGAAGCTTTTTGCCACTACCACCACCACCGCTACCGCTACCGCTACCGCTACCGCTACCGCTACCGCTACCGCTACCGCTACCGCTACCGCTACCGCTACCGCTACCGCTACCGCTACCGCTACCGCTACCGCTACCGCTACCGCTACCGCTACCGCTACCACTACCTCTACCACTACCACTACCACTACAACTCCCCTACTCCTACCACTACCACTACTCCTACCACTACCACTACCACTACCACTACCACTACTCCAACCACGACCACTACCCCTACCACTATCGCTATGTCCGTCTCCTGGTTCTAAGCTACCTCCCCACCAATTTTCAGCCAAATTGGTACAGCCGTTCTTGAGTTATAAATAGTGTAACTAACACGACTTCATTTTATATATTAAGAAAAGTATAATTCAGCGCCATCTATTGACGTTTGCAAATACATTTTAGTACATATGTAAAAAATCATGATGACGCCACATATTCACAATTATAAATTATAATTATTTAGCTACCCCTACTCCTACCCTTACCACTACCGCTACTATCCTATGTCCGTCTCCTGGCTCTAAGCTACCTCCCCACCAATTTTCAGCCAAATCGTTACAGCCGTTCTTTAGTTATAAATGGTGTAACTAACTGACTTTCTTTTATATAGATATAGATAACTTTTTTTTACGATTTTTTTTTAATAATCGCAAACTTTAAACTGCTCTCCTGTAAAGTTTCAAAAATGTCGGTTAAAACAAATAGTCTTTAACCCGTCGATATAATAATAATAAATCTATGACGTGTTTTTATATTTTGCAAGAAATACTTGATAGAGGTCATGTGATAGGTACTACTGTGCTGATAGATAACATTTTTAACCTATTATAAAACAAATTTAATTTACAAGTTGCTATAAATTTTAATAGATAGTAGGTGTACTTAATTGAAAATTGAGCACATTCCACTTGAGAACAACATCTTACAAGTCCACAGATTAGTAATCCCACGAATATTATAAACGCGAAAGTTTGTATGGATGTATGTTTGTTACTAATTACGCCAGAACGGATGAAATTTGGCACAGAGATAGATTATAGTCTGTTATTCCAGATAGGCTACTTTTTAGTCCGGAAAAAATGTACGATTCCCGTGGATACGAATCTCTATTTGTATTTTGTTTTTTCACGGGATCGACATGAGTTTTTGCATAGTGGTAGTTAAGTTGATAATTAATTATTATTTTGTAGATTAAAAAAATACTTACATCTGCCTTAATAACTAAACACAGGAAAATTTCTCCAACTTTTACACTAGGTGAGTTGTTAGCACATCTACCGTTATTGAATATACTTCTTGGCTTTCTAGAAATTATATCTAAATTGCTTTCTTTCTGTACGCAATCATTTTCTTTGGAACCGCAAATTGGATTTTCAGTATAATTTCTTTCATTATTTGTTTTTTCTGCCGGTATGTAATGGCAGTATATTTCTGTTATTATTAATATAAATAATAAAACAGATATGTACTTCATTTTCACACACGATACGTCTTGAACAAACACTTGTTAGAACACTAGATGGTGAAAAATTTTGTGACTTCGTTGGTGAGTCAGTATCTTTGAATTGATGACGAATCTTGCATTTCTTGTTTAACTGGAATCTGGAAATCAATAGGACGTGTGTCATAAATTATGAAAACACACATCACCGAATGTCACTGATGCTGACCTTTCAGTTGTCAAGTTAAATCGCATGTCGAGGGTTCTGTGCTCAAGTAGGCACAAAAGCATTGGCCAAGTGCATTTCGAACCACGTATTGAGAATAACCAAGGTGTTTACTGACCCTAGGACTTCACTTATGCTATTCCAGCCTTGTCCGAAGTGGACTCGAGTACTGCAGTCCTATCTGGTCACCTTACTATAATACTCACATTAATTACATCGAAAGGATCCAACGGAGATTTCCAAAGATTATATCGTACCGATGTCGCTCCTCTGTGTTGGACTATAACCAAAGGCTAATGGAATACGGAATGATACGACCTCCTGTACCTACATAAAATTTTCAACTCCCACATCGACTCTCCCCATTTTCTGTCTTCCCTACAAATAAATACAAGACATAGGTCACGTAATCCTAAAATATATTGGTTCTTCAAAGTGGCAAAAATAACACCTCATATTATAACCCGATAGTCAGGATGTGTCGCGAGTACAACGAGGTGGCTATAAAGTATGGCAACCAGGTTGACATATTCAACGGCAGGTTCTCCTCTTTTAAAAAAGAATTGAACATTGTTTTCGGTTCCTCAGAAAGGCAAAAGAAACAATTTTAATTGTAGCTGTAACTTTTTGATTTATTATTTTATTCTATGATGTGTATTAGTTTTTCTTTTTTCGTGTTTAATATTGTGTCCTATTTGTAAGTTTAATCAATATATAAAGTGTATTTAATATTTAGTCATGCTGTACGTGCATCCTGTGGGAAGTACAATATTATAGTTTTATTTTTATTATGTTTTTTCTTAAGTTTAAGCTTAATATAAACAAACGTATTTCTGTTATGCACGTCCTTAATAAATAAATAAATAAACATGGCTCCTTAGTCTCTGCATTAACCCAGCACCAATTTTAACATCTTCACTGACGGTCTGGTAAGGATTTTTGATATCTTTATTTATGAACTAGCGGACCCGGCAGACGTTGTCCTGCCCAAACGTTGGCTTGCCTGCTATTTACTTTCCTTCGTCCGTGGAAAAGAACTACTACTACCCCTACCACTACCACTACCCCTACCCCTACCACTACCCCTACCTCTACTCCTACAATTCTACTCCTGCTATTCCCATACAAAATTACCTATTTATTATTTTTTGATTTTTCAGCTGAACTTTAGTGTTTTTCCAACTTTTTTTTTCTTCTAAACTTATTCTACCATTATCTGATATCTGATACATTGGGAGGATGTTTCGTCTTCTATCCAACGTCATCCTCAGTACGGCTTATTATTTAATCTATGGTGTAGTGTATACAGACAAAAGCTATTGTAGCTCTGACGCACCGACTTTTTTCGCACAAGATATTTTCACACAAACAGTCTCAGCATTGTGCCTTCTTATTTAAAAGTAACCTGGAAATTCCAGGTTGGAATACAGATAGGTAGAGAGATGGCGACAGAAAGTGGTAGTCTGAGCCCCCTCTACAAATTCTTGTAGACGAATAGGGGTCTAGCGCTTGTCGGTACGCCGCTGAGGCGCTTTAGAAGAAAAATAAACTCTTCTACCAGCTGACAGAAAATGAGTAAACAGCATTGGTGGGGACCTCTCGGTTGTAGGAAAAATATTTTCTGTCAATTTACTCCCTGCAGTGATTGTCAGTATAAAAAAAAATAAAAAAAAAACAAACTTGCTGAGTGAAATCGAGCTCAAACGGTTTATCTCATATTGTCATATCTTTAGCTTTTCTGGTGCAATATTACTTACTACATTGTTTCCTGTACATCTGTAATGAGTAGTTTAACAGAGGAATGTTTCCAAATTGTATCTTTATAAACAACAATAATTATTATCTTTTGGAGGATTTATATTATAGTTATAAATGATCATCACATTCGGAGTAAAATCGTTCGGGGTAAAGGCATTCGAAATAAAGGCATTCGGAGTAAAATCTTTTGTCATAAAGGCATTCGGCATAAAGGCATTTGAAATAAAGGCATTCGGTGTAAAATAGTTCGGGATAAAACCGTTTGGAGATTTTTTTTATAATATGCAGTGATAGTGATACTGATGATAGAACAGAAGATAGCTAATAAAAATCAACCATTACATAACCACACATTGGTCCGGCATCGCACCGAAAATTTTCCATTCCGGTCGCCGTATGATCTAGGCGGACCATTTGTTACAAGAATTGGAAGAGTATGTGGTCAGTTTCGGTGGACCTTAGAACAAATAATCCTAGATTTCGATTTGAATTCTTTCCAGAGTAATGTGGAGAGCAGAAACTACACTTTATTAAAAAACTTTTGTTAAAGGATTTCTCAACTTCTTGGGACAAGATAGTTTTCGTGGGTGGCTAAATACGCCAAATAGCTTTGTAGATAATCAATTCTCGTATTTTTTTTAAATAATGAAAAGAATGCCAAGTTGCGGTATTAGTAGGTAACATTAGGTATAATTAAATTCACTAACTGCAAATTGAGGGCACCTAAGTAATACAGCCTGTAAAAGAAATTACACATGCTGAAAATATAAGGGTGTGGTACAGATTAATCTCAAGCTGCATCACACACAGTCCAATTACAAATTTAATTTAATAATATTAGAACTTGAAGAAAAATACAAAACCCCTGCTGAAAATATACAAACTTCTAAAAATATTACAATTACAAATTTTTATAGGCGTTAAGAAAATTATTCCATACTAGCTTTCCGCACAGGCAGTGCTGATCTGTCATTAACACAGCCAAAATGGGCAATACATTTTTAATTTTTCTACGGAATCCTTATATTATTATTAGGTACTTAGTTTACTATCTATTTCCGTTCAAGTGTAGTAAAAAATCCGTTCAGAAGTTTCGGAGAGGCTTTTACCACTATAAATCTATTCATAGATACTTAGGTATAGGAGGCATGTGTGATATAAAGCGTATTGACCGCATCCCGAAACGATGTCATTAGAAAAGGATGCGGAGTGAAAAATGATGTTGTAACTAAATGAAGGAAAGTAGTTTACGCTGGTTTGGACACGTTGAGAGAATGATGGATGAAAGATTGACTAAAAAGATTTATATGGCTGAAGTGAAAGAGAATGCTGGCACATGATACCTAGGTGTACTTTTATTGAACATAATATAAAAAATGTAATTGATCGATGGAAATATTAAAAGTAAACACAATCGCCGAGCATGTATGAAATCTATGAATATAAAAGAAGCGAAAGAGGTATGTCAGGATCGTAACAAATGGCATTCGATTGTTTATACCTACCCCTCTTGGGATAAGAGGCGTGATGATAGATTGATAGATAGGTATAGGAGAAATTATGTATGTTCAAACAAAAACTATTCATAAATATTACTGGTAACAAATATTCATTTTTTTGACTTTGGTAAATGTCTTTTTATTGTTAAAATTTTAACAGTTTTAAAAGTATGATTATTAGGTAGTTCTGCAAATGTAAAATAGGTTAAAAATGTTCTATGTAAAAAAAAACAACGGGTTCGTATAATAATTTAAACTGCATTTAAAAATTGTAAAAAATTGTATTTCTTATAACGAGAAATTTGATATATTTATGACTGAACTGAAAATAAAATTGTAACTTTTTGATTTATCCCTAAATTTCTATTATTTACGCTATACGTCCGTCAAGCTCTACAATGTAGTAGATTCGGACAAATAATCTGTGACAGACGGACAGACAAACAGACACTAGAGTGGTCCTATAAGTGTTCCGTTATTTCATTTATCTTTAAAGTAAAAATATAAAAGCAAAAAAATAAAATACTTTACATATCTACAGAATTCCTTAGATAGTTTACAGTATGGATTGCAATAGAAAAATTTCAGGCGTTATGAAAAGTTTAAACTAAGTCTGTTGTAAAACTGTATGAGCAAGAAAATTTTGTTATTTAGAGAAATCAAACTTTTGTTTTTCATACGCCGTTTTTAGAACAGTTGGACTTTCTTCAGAGCTGGAGGAGGTATTCTACCTTTGATTTCTCCACCCCTTTTTTCTTCCACTTTTTAGTTTTTAAGGTTTATACAAAATTAGTTGAAAAGATTTGTTTATGACTAAAAAATGTTTACACCTTTCTCATTGTACTAGCTATATGCCATATATTCTACTGAAATACTACTCTCTTAGACTGGGAATTTAACTACAAAATTCTGGGGCTTCACATCTGTAACCTTTCTGTAAAGGAGGTCGATATTATCAATAATTATCATACTTCTAAACAGATGATTAGTGACTTGTAATTGGTTGTAATAGATATACTATATACTTAGGCCATTATTCATAAACGTATTTTAGCAACGTTTTTGTTAAAATGTGTTTTGTTTCTTTCTATTATTAGTAAAGACAGGTTTGTTAGAGAGTGACAAAACATATTTTAACTAAAACGCTTCTAAACTGTGTTTATGAATAAGACAGATATTTTCCGTGGCATATATTGTTTACGATCCAACCCTGGCCCTCCCTCGTGTCCTATCGGATATAGAGCCTAAATCGAGAATATGAAATAATATTTATTTAGCTTTCTGGACCTAGAAGCAAAGCAAGAAATACCAACTTAAATTATATTTTGGATCAGCAAAAGTTAGATCATATTTGTTGCGGATTTTTAGGGTTCCGTATATCCGATGTGAATACAGAAGGAACCATTATAGGAAAAATTTTGGTGGGCAAACTAGAAACCAACAAAAAATTTGTAGTGCATCATGTGACGTATCAAATGAAAGGGCTAGTTATGAGGTTTTTTATATATTTAAAATGCACTGTTTGAAATATATTAAAGAACATAATAAACGAAAATCGAGCACCGCACATTATCTCTAAAATTACTGAGCCTAAAATTTTGAAAATAAGAAATATAGGACCCAAGAAAACCTAAACTCGCACTTGACCGGTTTTTATTTGATACACAGCAACAAGTGCGATAGTTCGATAGGATCCTGAAAAGCCAAGTCATTGCCGCTGTAGGCTTCATTGTAGCATATTTGTATACGGTCTACAAAACTACGAACTTTATCATTGAGGCGTTTCGGTTCATGAACAGAAACTCCCACTCACGTGTAGTTCCGGTGGGGTATAACCAAACAATAGCAACCGTCAGTCGTGGTAGGATCGCTTCGTATGCGGACGTCTATTTGAAGTGTTTGGTTTGTCACGCGGCGTAAAATACGATCGCCTTTGCTTAGGATAAAATTAAAAAAAAAACTGAATATATTTAAGTGCTGTTCCATATTTAAAAATTGTATTTTTAATATTTTTTAGGATATTTGAGATAAAAACAATAATGAGAATTAATTTTGCGACAAAATTTGTGTTTTGGCGGGATTTTTTATAGTTAAAGTGAAAAATTGCTGTGAAAATGGTGAAACTGAGTGCAGCACCTGTCAATGTGTTCCTTTTATTTATGACGACCGTTGGAGTTTGTAAGTTATATTATTATTATTTAACTTGTGTATAGTTATGCTAAAAAGTATTATTCTAAAATACAATTTGTGGGTAGATATTGATAGATTTAAATTAAACGGTTTTATGGTTATAACTCAAGAGGTAGAGGTATATTTGTAAGAGGTTTGATAAAAGCTGAAAGTTAGTAAGTTCTACCTTGAATTAACGAACGATAAATTGTAGTGTAAGGTGTTGGAATTATCAAAAGGCAACTCTTAGATAGCCTAAAAATAGAATATTTTTTCAAGTTTTTTTTTATCAATTGATATTTGTGTTCTAATACTTTAGATTTTGACATTGTGACGTCACAAAGCTTATGACCCCCTACCCCTTGTCACACAATGTCACATTTGTTGACCCCCTCCCTCCCCCTAGACCTGTGACGTAATTTATGGATGGCCCTTTGTTTGAGCAAGGTATCTTTAGGTCACCTGAGATATAGACTAGTCGATTGCCTAAATCTTTCACTCTAAAACTTTGCAACGGATTGGCATGACTTTTTGCACAGAGATAGCTTAAGGGCCGTTAAAAATATTCTTGGAATCTTTGATAGAAATAGTCTCCTCGTGAGAAGAGCTGTGAAGCTGGTATAATAATATGGTGATGGTGACCGTGATTACTTAGTAATTTTGTAAACAATTATTACGAAATGTATGACGAATTACCGCGGGAACAGTGCATATCTCACTCGCCTATTGTTTTATAACTGCCAATTCCAAGATTCATAATCTTAACTTAGTTGTAATTATTCAATCGATTGTGGGTGCCAATGGGTTTTTAATTAAAAACTTATGTACCTACATAATTCGACAAACCACACTTAGTGGCTTTTCCATCTAAATATATCTCAACAGAACTAGCCACTCGTTAGGTATAGCCTCACAAATACCATCGGCTAAACGAGGGAGACTTCGTTTTCCGCTTGGTACCCCGGAACCGTAAAAAAATGTAAAAGAATGTTATTGTTTGATGAAGCAGATAAGATCAAAATATTGAAATTTTATGCAATTATCATAACTACCATATCATAATGGTGGTCATGTAATAATTTCGTTATAGAAGATAGGTACCTTATTGATTTTATGAATAATTTTATACCGACTAGTTCATTCGAGAATGTTGAGTAATATTTTATTTTTAGGGTTCCGACGATAAAACGGAAACCATAGGATCATGTGTCTGTCTATCTGTCCGTCTGTCACAGATTATTTTCTCCGAATCTACTGGACAAAAAATGTTGAAACTTGGTGCATATATAGTGTTTTATGACCCAATCACAGTCGTATAGCGTAAATAATCGAATTTAGATTTTTAGGTTCAATTTTGGGGGAAAAATTAAAACTAAAAAAATGATTTTTCAATCGCATTTTGTGACATATCAAATTATATATATAAAGACACTCGTTATAAAAGACACTTTTCTTGTATGGGGACCCCCTTTATTTTTAACTTTATTATAGATAATATATATTGTATATTTATAATTTGTTGTTATAGCGGCCATAGTAATACACAGTCTGTGAAAATTTCAAGTGTCTACCTATTACGTTTCAATAGATACAACCCTGTGAATGGCGGACAGACGCACGGACGAACAGCGGAGACTTAGTTTCCGTTGTCACCCTTTGGGTACGGAATCCTAAAAATACCCATTCTATTACTAATACGTATAGATTGCTATTACATTAAAAATATGTTAAACATTATTGAAAATTTAGTTTTGCAATTAAAACCTCTTTTTACATCATTTCACTCAAATAGAACTTTTCTGGTCTCTTACAAAAAGGTGTAAAGCCTAAAGAGGGACAAGCCTGGCTTTCATCCTTTCAACGCCGAGAAGGTACTTAAATTCAACGCAAATAGAAAATGAGGCTACGCGTCCGTAGTACGTCGCATATTATCAAAGTTTTTTAAGTATGCACTTAGGAAACTGCAGATTGAAGTCTAGAAAATAAAAGTGGAATTCAGAATCTTTTTCTTTGTCAAGAATTAATGTAATAGATACCTCATTCTTGTGTTCTGAGTCATTCGTGATCTCCGATTTTGATACACTTGCTGAAAAATCGTGTTGAGAAATAATGTATTAAACATAGTCCCTTAGAGTAGGCAATACTCATCGATTGATTATTTTATTTTAGCAAATTCAGTTTATTTGGCAGTGTGTGAAAGAGGTATGTCAGGATCGTAGCAAATGACATTCGATTGTCTCTGAGTTTGCCTAACCCTCTTGGTATAAAAGACGTGATGATAGATAGAAGATTAAAGCTTAGGGTATCGGGAAAGCTTATTAGTACTTGATTGAACTAAGATCTATCCACCTTTTATCTATCACCATCTACCTATCTATCTATCTATCATCACGCCTTTTATCCCAAGAGGGGTAGGCAGAGACAATCGAATGCCATTTCTTACGATCCTCATATACCTCTTTTCGCTTCTTTTATTTCATCATACCTTTCATACGTATGCTCGACGATTTGTGTACTATGAATATTGCTTTCGATCAATACATTTTTTATATGTTTAATAAAAGTACCTACACCTATGTCGTCTTCTGACAGTATTTCCTTTCACTTCAGCCTTATAATTTTAGTCAATCTTTCATTCTGTCAAAGTGTCCAAACCAGCGTAAACTACTTTTTTTTTCATTTTAGTCATAACATCATCTTTTAGTCCGCATTCTTCTCTAATGACATAGATGATATATCGGAAACCGCACTCAAAATATTGTTATCCGTATACGAAGGTAAACTTCCTTTTAACCGAAATAATCTAATATTAATATTGACAAGTTCCTTTGACCTATCAACTATTTGTATTCCAATACCATCTATTCTGTTTGTCAAATCAATCGATTTTATATTTTTAACTTTCTTTTTTGTTATCATTATTTTATAATACCTTTTGCCAGAAGTTCTTTCAAGTCCTGGCAAGAAATACCTCGTGTATCTTCTTATTTCGTATAATATTGCTGCTATGTTACTTATTTTAAAATTACTGAATATTTATATTAATGTGTCAAAAGTAGATTCGTCCTAGGACATATTATATTAATAGACGCAATAGGTATAGGTATCAATTAGTCATTATTTATCATTAAGAGCCCTATATCCATAATTTGTATGGCAATAAACTATTTCCAATTTCTCTGTTAATAATTTACCTGTGTCACTATAATTTAGCATATAGTTTATTTAATATATCTATGAAATAGCCGTTATTTTTCAATTGGTTTTATTGAATAGGAAATAGGGGTGGTAAAATAAAGGATTATTTTGCCCCTGTTTTCTGTTTCATAATAATCTATCACAAAGGTCTTAAAAAGCCATTATTACCCTTCAATTATATACATCGCGTTTTTTGTAGCTTATTAGAAATTCAAAATAATTATAATTTTATGATTTTTTAATTGGTCAAAAGTTTAACCACTCATATTTCCTATTCAATAAAACCCATTGGAAAAATAACAGATATTTTTCACTTAGATATATTGAATAAGTAACTATATGCTAAATTACAGTGACACAGGTAGATTATTAAAGAAAATAGGTAATAGTTTTCTCAGAAAAATAAGAAGAAAGGATTTGTATATTTGTTTTTATTTAATAAACTCAAAAACTACTAGATCGATTTTAAAATTTTTTTCACTAGAGATTGCTATATTATCATTTAATAACATAGGCTATATTTTATTTTATATATTTTGTATTGAATTGCTACCCCGGGCAAAGTCGGGGTAAGCCTCTAGTTAGGTATAAAAATAGGTTTCATATGTACATTGGTAAGATATTAGTAGGTAAATAAACGAAAGAGATATCAAATCAATGGATTTAGGTTGGACGAAGTTTTTTTAAAATTTACTTTCGATATTGTATTGACTCAGTACATAAATGATAAGGGAGTGAAATTTTAAAATATCAACCTATTACTATGTAAATATTTGATTTTATATTATTTACACTTGTAAGCCTTCGATAGACCCCAGACAGAGGGATGGTACCCCAATGAATAGAAGCAGAATTCGTAATTTTTTTGATATGTAAAAATAATTTATAGTGGGATATTTTTAGGCTTAAATAAGAAAAAAAAACATATTGTCGAAACTGCAGGATGAGTCTTTCGTCAGCGATTTTCTGGTAAAAATAAAAACCGGCCAATACATATAGTTTTGTAAAAAATTAGCGCGAGTCCGGTATGGGGACCCCCTTTAATTCTTAACTTTATATTATTTTTGCTATTTGGTGTTATAGCGGCCATAGTAATACACACTCTGTGTTCTATGCGTCTACCTAACCTATTACGGTTCATAAGATATAGCTCTATGACAGACGGACAGACTGACAGACAGCGGAGCCTTGTAATAATAATTGAATATTTGGCCAAAAAACGTAAAAGTAAAGAATAATACATAACGGATATACAACTATCTAATTACGTATCAATAGCTCAAAATTTGCCTTCCGACCGTTTTTCGAATAACGACTTTCAGAAATCTCCGGAAATAATTAAATATTATTCGTTACATCTAAAATTTGAGGCTCTATGTACAATAGCAAGAAACAGTTTAGGTTAGGAATTGGAACACCATTTTTTTGTATTGCCTTTCTGGACAAATATATATGAAAGGGCCTTAATGACTACAGCCGGACATGGAAGACGGTAGTAAGGTAATTGTGGGTGATTTTAGTTTCCTGCGACAAAACGACCGACCCGCAAAACACAGGGATAGTGGTCACTCAAGCTCATCGGGCCTGCCTTGTGGTCAAGTTTGCATTATTATCCTTTATATTTGATATAAATCAAACTTCACAGGTTCCCTGAGCCGTGTTAGCTGATGACATTTTTAGGCTGCATGTTACATAATCAAATCAAATCAAATTCTTAGTTTGTAAATGATTCCATCCATATGCATTGAATGTATAAAAATATCCAGCGAACATAGATAAAAATCATATTGCCAATTATAGTTTTATAGCTTTCCGCACTGACTTCGCCCGTGGAAATGTTTGGAATGTGACACAACAATATATCCCGAAGGATTTCTGGGATAAAAAGTGGTATACGCCACTCTACGGCCATCCAACAGCTATCTGTGTGAATAAAACAAATACTTACGCTTATAAACTACTTATCTTTTCCCCGACTTAATTCACATATACTGTTAATGCTCAGCTCCTAATCATGATAGGTCCATGTTTAATACTCGTAAACATTCTCGATGAATCAACCTATCTTATAGTGAAAACCGCAATAAAATCGGTTCAGTACTTTTGGCGTTAAAGTTTGGATGGAATTTGAATATTAAATAAATTAATATTGAGTAGCAATCCATTACATTATTTACTTCATTCAATTTCAACGCAGGTGAAACAGCTGGCAAAAGCTAGTTACTTATACACAAATATTTCACAGCAGGTGATATTTAATCATTTCTGTTTCTGATAAAAGACTATAATTAAATAATAAAATTGTTAGCTCGCAAAAATTCTTCAGATCAAATCACATGCTACAATTAAATCAATGATAAATTACGATTTGATGCAACAAAATGACCATTCCTTGGTTTATCTGAGTCAGAAAAAGGCGTGCCACTTAATTGTTTAATTGATGACTATACTAGTCGAACGCATTGCTTTGCCTTCGAGGCAAAAGTACTTTCAAGATATTTTTTTTGTAGTACAACCATCTGCAGTAAAATCTAATCTGATTTAATAATTGGCCAAGCTGCGAGTACAAATCACGCGCTGACGGTTCTGTGCTATTTTTTTTAGTCAGAACTTTAAGAAATTTTTGGAATGACTCTGATTCCCTGGGAGCGAGGTCGGGCCCTTGTATGGGATGCTACGTGCGTGGAGACATTAGCCCCGTCTCATCTCAGGGAAACAGCAATCAAAGCGGGAGCTGCGGCGGAAATCGCAGAGTCCAACAAACATAGTTCAATTATTGAAAGCTACAAATTTGTGCCGTTTGGTGTAGAAACTCTAGGTCCGTGGGGTTCAAATGCCAAAAATTTTATTAAAGATGTATCCCCTCGACTGATCATCTCGTCTGGTGACAAGAGGGCTCGCTCAACGAATCAGCATCGCGATTCAGCGGGGAAATGCAGCCAGTATTCTTGCCACTAGTCCACGCGGACCTGGTTTATTTAGTTATTTTTAATCTTTAGATTTGATTTAAGGTTTTTATATTAAAAAAAAATATAAAAGAAAAAAAAAATTAAGAAATGATTTTCGTTTAGGTTTTTCTATAAACTACAAGAGAAACCCTACCCTAGGTATATTCCCTATGTTTTTTATTTACGCTATACCTTCGTCCCTGATATGGGTCATCAAACTCTATATACTATGTACCAAACAACTTTTCTCGTCGAGTAGATTCGAAGAAAATGAGCTGTGACAGACGGACAGACAGAGAGACAGAGTGATCGGAATGTAAGGAACCTTAATAAAATAAGCCGTTAGGTTAGGTTAGGTTAATATTGTTCTATAAATAAAAAACGGCTAAGTGCGTGTCGGGCTACGCATAGAGAATAGGGTTCCGTAGTCTCAGTTCCAACAAATTCAATAATGTTTTATTTTTAATTTCAAAAACTTTTTTGTCACGGTGCTCGATGTTATTTACGTTTGAAGTATTTACTAAGAGCAGTATTCGAATTTTATCTTTGATTAAAAACTGTAGACATTAAATTTTTTTTAAAGACTGGGACGGACTGGCGGACAAATCTCACATTGTTTTTAGGGTTTCGCACATTAGAAGGAAAAACGGAACCCTTATAAGACTTATATAAAGATCACTCTCGTATCCATCCATCGAAAACTATATAACTTGGAAAATTTTGAATATTATTTCGTTAATGTGCACATAATAATATATTATCGCCAGTCAAAAATTAAAAAAAAAATAAAAAAATATATGAGATGCTGTATAGAAGTATAAATCTAGCGAGAAATGTATGTATGGAACATGAAGAAGCGAAGGCAAGAGTCCACGAGGCTTTCTACGTATGTATGAATTTGAGGAATTTATGAGGCATGCGTGGAGTTTCTGCCTAAAGGCATATGATGCAATGGCACGGAGTCAAGATTGACAGGTGAAGTGAAAGGTTCTTCAAAGACCTTAAAAATAATTACTATAAAAATGTAATGTGAATGTCTTCTTTATATTAAACATGCTATTATAGGTTAGGCCGCGGTCACGGCCTCATTTGCAAGTTAAAAAAAAACTACTGAACGTATTTTGTTGCAGTTTTACTATATAGGTTGATTCAAGGTTTACGAGTATTAAACATGGACCTATCATGTTTAGGAGCTGAGCATTAATAGTATAAGTGAATCAAGTCTGGAAAAAAGTTAGCGCCAGGGAGTTTTCATGGTGTATGCTGTCTAATCTGTCACAGATATAACAAAATGATTGAGGAAAGAATTGTTTAGAATAAAATAATTTACAAATAGAAATCATAGTAGGTATATTATGTATATGCATCGGTGTCCTAAAGCGTCTCCTATGTGTTTTTATAATTAAAAACTTAATATGTTCATAATATCATACCTTGCAGTGTGATAACAGTAACAGTGTCCACTTGACGCCAGTTGTTCATAATGAACAGAACAGGTGGCACGCCTGATGTGTCACTTCTTTGATAACTTTTAATCTCTGTTATTTTTAGAAGAACTGCTATACGTGTCCTCCGAAGCAGAAGGAGTCGATTAATTCACTTATTCTTAAAGAAAATTGATGCTTGAACCCGTCACCTTAATATTTTTCTTTATTTTATTGGATAAAGAATAATATTACGATTATGTTTACATTAGAACTTTGTTTATTCAAAAAATGTTCCAGAAAATCGTTCTGATTTCTCCCACGCTCCTTCCGAATACCGGTATCTTTCCCAAACTTCTCGGGGAGCGTGTAATTACCGACATTTTTACCTTTTTACCGTTCTCCTAAACTTAGTCCATACAAGGCTTTAGGCAAACTAGACAATTATCATGTCCCCTTAGGGCTGTTCCCACGCAAGGGTAAAATTGTAAACGCATATACTCATAAGGACGTGTCGATCCTCGCAACTCCTTTCGTATTTTGTACTTTTTTTACATCGCTACATTAGCCTTCTACGCGGAGGGTAGAGGTTCTCAAACTGTTTTAATAAAAGCCTTCGATTTTTTATTCATGTCTCTATAATGTCCTTTGCTCTTTCAATTTAAATTGAATAGGGAGTTAATTGAGAAAAAGATTATATAAAAAATATCTACTTACATAATAAATTGTATTTCAGTTTATAAGACAAAGACAGCGAAATATTTGGTATCTGAATTAAGTAATAATATTCTTACATTTATTTTTGGAAGCAAAAATAAGCTTTATAGTTTCATATTAGGCTGTCTTACGAATTATGATGTCATACTAACAAAAACTTTGTGATATTTGGGACGATGTGTAATAGTTCATTTTTATTTAAATACTAGCTTTTCAGTTTTTCTCGAATTTTCCAATTTTTCGGGCAACTTTTCCAATTTTTCTTTTCCTAAAAACTTTATTCAGACTATTACGAATGTATGAAAAAAGAATTAGCAAAATCGGTCCAGCCATTCTCAACTAGCGACCCGTCCTGCCTTCGCACTGGTAGACAAATTGTTTAAAAAATACAATAAAAAAAAACTCGGGGAATGAGATATTTTCCCTGAATATAAAGTATACTCAAGTATACTTGTCCGAAGAAATACACGACCAGACGCACGCAGCGTAGACCAAAACCAAGCGTCTCCGAAGTGTGAGACCTTGGTCTTGCCTCATGCCAACGCGTTATCCCCTCTACCTGCGCACAGCCCTAGACGCAGACGGCGTAGGCCAAAACCAAGTTTCGAAGTATGAGACGCTTGGTATTGCCTCATGATAACGCGTTATCCCCTCTACGCACATCGGTATGCGCAGACGGCGTAGGCCAAAACTAAGCGTCTCCTGAAATTTGAGACGTCTTGGTTTTACCCTAGTCTAACGCGTCATATCAAAACAATTTATTCATCATCAAAGTTTGAGAACCTCTATCTGTAAGGTATAATGCTATGGTCACTCTTGTTACACGAAGCCCTTCAAATCATATCCTTTTCGAAGATACACTCCTTATACGTACATTGGTCGTTCTATTACTAGGCAATTTATTTTAAACGTATTTAAACCATCGATGTATGTTAAACATTAGAAATAATACAACATCATAGTACAGGGTTTGTTTGCTTGGGACAGTTCTTGCGTGAGAACCATGGGACCGTGCATGGGCGTGACATTGGTACTTTTGTCTACTTTTTTTTCGATTTGTTTAAATTTCTAAAGCATTGTAAGACTATTGGTAATGATTATTGAAGACTTATCTGACGTGACCGTGGTAATATAGATATTCTCTCATGAGTTTTAAGATTTATGGTGTGACTGAAGCGTGTGACGAATTTTTAATTGTATGTCAACATGTGTTTTGGTTTTAGCGAAACGGAATGTTCATTGAGAATTGTTTTTTTGTTTCCGAACCTTGTTTTCATAACATATGTATGTTTTCTATTTTGTAGAGTAAACTGCCAAACCAAACATTAAATTTATGAATGGCTAAATTGTGCTGACTGGAAATATTATATAAATAATAATATACATAGGCCAAATTTAGTTCAGCCGTTAAGGTATTAGTGCAAAAAAAAAATAACAAAGAGCGCATTTTTAGAAACCATTTTAATATTTACTATTATATACCTATACCTAATATTAGACAGATGGTATTATAATATAATTAGGGGGCATCCATTAATTACGTGAGCAATTTTTCGTTAAATTTAGACTTCCCCTTGGTGAGATTGAGTGAGATTTAGTGGGACCCCCCCTCCCCCATACGTGAGATTTCTGCTACAGTTGTTAAAAAAACTACATTTATTTTTATCGTAGACAAACGATTTTTATAAAATCGGTATTGTCTATCTTTTTTTTTCTTTAAAAAACTCTAAATGTTTATTTTTTTTTACTTTTTTGCTTACTCTTAAAATAAATGTTTTTAATCATGAGATGTTTGAGCAGGTAAAATGGGACATTTGGAGTGAAGAAAAAATAATATAGCAATGATATATTCCTTTAAAGTTGACGTGAGATTTTTTATTATACCCCCCTCCGTTTAAGTGAGATATGATGAGATTTTACTGGACCCCTCCCCCCCATTTTGAGCTCACGTAATTAATGGATGTCCCCTTACTAGCGGACCCGGCAGACGTTGTCCTGCCCAAACGTTGGTTTGCCTGCACTACCCCTACTCCTACCCCTATCCTACCCTATCCCTACCCCTACCCCTACCCTTACCCCTACCCCTACCCCTACCCCTACACCTACCCCTACCCCTACACCTACCCCTACACCTACCCCTACATCTACCCCTACAACTACCCCTACCCCTACCCCTACCCTTATCACTTAGGGGTATGAAAAATAGATTACGACCGATCGTGGGCCCTACCGATTATACACAAAAAAAATTCATAAAAATCGGTCAAGCCGTTTCGGAGGAGTATGGCAACTAACTTGTGACACGGGAATTTTATATAAGTATTAGATTTATTAGCAGTTGCCCGCGACTTCGTGCGGTAAAATTAACCACCCCATTTCACCCCCTTAGGGGTTGATTTTCGAACAATCCTTAGTGCACCTTTACACCCCCTGAGGAATTATCTTCCAATTCTCATATTTATATCTGGTTTCTTCTTCTTAGTCGTCGTGGTGCTCTTGGTAGAGCCGTCGTGGTCAATCATGGCGGTCCACAGCAGAGGGTACATATCGTGCAGATGAGGATGACACTTGGGGTCGGATCTTTGAGTATATACCAAAGGAGACGTGTAGCGTGTAAATCACCGAACAATTTTTTCTGCCACTTTTGGCGCGGGGGGGTGGGGGGGAGGGGAAGGTAAACGCTTAGTACTAGCTCCTGTACCACTGTATTTTTCTGTCCTTTTATTGTCGCAACGGCTTTTACGTTATATGACGATTATGCTAAAATACAAACATAATATAATTAATGATTGGAAACACCTAGTTTGACGTCCTAGATCGCCTTTCCCATTTAAAACATCACAATTTACTATTTTCCTAGAGCTTTGTATCGCGACACAAAACGATACCAACGAAACCTAAGGCAACTTATTACTGCGCATCTGGTCAGTTTAACTGGTCAAAGGGCAAAAATTTTGGCGAAAGGGGGAGCCCGTCTATGGCCCCTCCATAGGCTTATTTATTACTCTATGGGTCGGATAGATCTTATTCCGTCCTCCCCTTACCTTAGTGATTTAGGCTGTGCTTTTATTGTCAGTCAGTCAGCGACACGACGGAGATTTAATTTAAAAAAAATGAAAACAAAACAGCAACTCTTTCCTTATTCTCGATATTAATTAATAAACAATCTAGACTTTATCGTTTACTAATTGTCCCAGCAATTAAATACATAAAGTACTTACTATTAAGGCCCTGGGAACTTATTCTGTATTTACAAGTTGTATTTAATAGGTCAATTCATTCCACTTATATGTGCATATGAGAGTGATAGCAATTTTGTTAACGATTTGTACGGAGTTAACTGTTTAAATTGTTATTTAAATGTCGGTATAAACTTAGCTATTTCCCAAAGGGTAGTATTTAATCCTAATAACTGTAAATCCCCTTTTTTAGCATTAAATAATTATTATCGTATTGCACCTCTATAGGTGAAAGGACGTACGGGTTCAGCCCAGGCTGGGTTTATAGTTTTAAAAAATTCAATAATTTATTTGATGTACAATTAAAAATTTCCCTTTACTAAAGACGGGTTGAATTGAATAAATTATCGAGCACTAAGTTTCTGCCTTGACTCCGTCTGTGGAAACCGCTTTTAATCCCATTAGGAAAACATAATCCGGTTTTATTAAATAAAATTGCATATAGATATCTAACTTAACTTTTTAATTATTTTTATATTTTCACGTGTTATCCGTCCCAAGACATCTTCTTTTGTGAGGCTATTTAGATAGAATCTCTGTGCTACATACCTACATAAGTTTTTAATTATAAAAACCCGGGATCGAACCGTAGTGTGCGGAGGGGAGGTAATATCCAACGTCTAAACCACTCGGCCACTTTTTAATAAAATAAAATATGGGAAATATCGGTTAATATTTTTTTTTGTACCAAGCGGAAGACCAAGTCTCCCTCTTTTAGCGGATTGTGAGGCTTTTACGTAACGAGTAGCTAGTTCTGTTGAGGTTAATTTTTTTTTAATTAAAAACTTATGTACATAATCCGACAAACCCCACTTAGAGGCCCCATGTTTTTTCTACCAGACAAACAGTCATACATTGAAATAAATACTATTACACTATTTGGTACAAAAACAATTCTATTTTTAACCGACTTCCAAAAAAAGAAGGAGAAGGTTCTCAATTCGGACCGTATTTTTTTTAATTTTTTTTTTATGTGTGTATGTACATCGATAACTCCGCCAGTTGTTAACCGATTTTGATGGTTTCTTTTTTAATCGATAGATAATTCTTCCGGATTGGTCCCATTTTTATCTCATAAAAATTGGTTCATTAGTTTTTTAGAAATTTTGAAAAAACTGACTTTATAAGTACATTTTTCTTGATATCTCGATAAAATATGAACCGATTATGACGACTAATTTTTTTTAAAACATAATAATGTCTCGACATTATCTCACAGACATATGACGAAAATCGGTTCAGTAGTTTTTGAGAAATTCAGTAATTAATCTCTGTTTACGGCTGAAAATTATGTATCAGAAAAAGCCTTAGCAACGGTTGCTATTGACACGAAGTTGTCAATTTTCGTGACGATGGTCTAGCGGTTAAATGTAATGGGGTGCCCTCTATGGGTGCAGCGCAGCATATTTTTCCATCAATATTTTTTTTGTTGCGTTATTATTTGTCTCTCAAGGCAGCAAAATCACTTAAAAGGATAAAATAAACCTTTTAAAAAAAAGTGCACCGACTTCAAAAAGTAAGAAATAATAAATATTTCGTCGTAGAATTTGAAGACGGTTGGTGCCAAATTAGAAACAACTTAGTTCCCAAATTCACTAATCTAGACAATTCATTAGGAACCTACGATACATAGATAATATTGAACAGATCTTCTTATTTATTTACTTAGTTATGTATCCAAATTTGGCACCAACCGTCTTCAAATTCTACGACGAAATATTTATTATTTCTTACTTTTTGAGGTCGGTGCACTTTTTTTTAAAAGGTTTATTTTTAATATACATAAGTAGGTATAGACTATACCTATTGTTTCGAAGGTATCTATTCTCGTGAATACGCGTTGACACGTCAAACTATGAAACAAGGGTTTTGACATAAATACAAAGTTTTAGGTCTAAATATAATGCATAATATTATCACTGGTCTCATAGAATTTGGGAAATTGACAACTGATATCAAATTGGTAAAATGTAATTTGTGAGGTAAATTGAATGCGGTACTATGTAAAGTAAAATTTATTTTATTTACCTATAACCAAACTTCAAATAAACCTTTTAAAAAAAAGTGCACCGACTTAAAAAATTTGCACTGAAAAGTAAGAAAAAATAAATATTTCGTCGTAGAATTTGAAGACGGTTGGTGCCAAATTAGGATACAAAACTAAGTAAATATCTAAGAAGATAAAGATCTGTTCAATATTATCTCTATGTTTGTATGTACTGATGATCGTAGGTTCCTAATGAATTGTCTAGATTAGTGAATTTGAGAACTAAGTTGTTTCTAATTTGGCACCAACCGTCTTCAAATTCTACGACGAAATATTTATTATTTCTTACTTTTCAGTGCAAATTTTTGAAGTCGGTGCACTTTTTTTTAAAAGGTTTATTTTACCCTTTTAAGTGATTTTGCTGCCTTGAGAGACAAATAATAACGCAACTAAAAAAATATTGCTGGAAAATTAAAAAAAAATACCGCTGTGGATATGATTTGAACCATGTGCTTGTGCATCCTATGCACCCCATTATATTTAACCGCTACACCATCGTCACGAAAATTGACAACTTCGTGTGAATAGCAACCGTTGCTAAGGCTTTTTCTGATACATAATTTTCAGCCGTAAACAGAAATTAATTACTGAATTTCTGAAAAACTACTGAACCGATTGTCGTCATATGTCTGTGAGATAATGTCGAGAAATTATTATGTCTTAAAAAAATAAGTCGTCAAAATCGGTACATATTTTATCGAGATATCAAGAAAAATGTACTTATAAAGTCAGTTTTTTCAAAATTTCTGAAAAACTAATGAACCAATTTTTATGAGATAAAAATGGGACCAATCCGGAAGAGTTATCTGTCGATTAAAAAAGAAACTATCAAAATCGGTTCATAATTGGCGGAGTTATCGATGTACATACATACATAAAAAAAAATAAAATATATACGGTCCGAATTGAGAACCTTCTCCTTCTTTTTTTGGAAGTCGGTTAAAAAAGGAGGACGTTCTCTATTCGTCTGAACCTTTTTTTTTGTTTGAAAAAAAAATGTTTGAAAGGGTATACTTCCCAGGTGGTCCCATGGTCATCAGTATAGGATCTCATGATGGGATCCTGGAGAAATCGAGAACTCTTCAAATTTTATAGGCACACTTGAAGCGATTTGGGTATTTTTTTATATGCACAAGTGTGCATTTGCTTTCGGAAAGCAAATTTTGCTTTTGAAGGAGGTTTTTTTTCTTCATGAACTTGGTTATACATACCGAATTGTTCTAAGTTCGATTCTAAGTTACTAAGTTACTTGAACATACCTATTTAGCGCAAAATTAATGCAAGATCATGTACAAAATTTAAACGGGCATGTTGGCTGTTTTTATTTTTGGATTGCCCTTTGTGTGCAGTTCATACTATTGCAATAATTGGTGTATTGGCAAATACAAACTTTATTGTTAGTATTAGAATTCGTGGGAAAAGGTCTTAGAGGTCAAACAAACAACAAAAATGATTCAAACAAAGTGTAAAGTAAAAGTTACTTCAAGGATTCTCTAAGGAATTAAAGTTGAAAAACTTATTAAAGTTAAGTTTTTATCAAATACTAGCTGTCCCCTTCCGGCTTCGCCCGTGGATATTAATAAAATATAGCCTATATTACTTAGGGATGTTGTAGCTTTCTTGGAAGACCAAGTCTCCCTCGTTTTAGCCGATGGTATTTGTGAGGCTATACCTAACGAGTAGCTAGTTTTGTTGAGGTATATTTAGATGGAAAAGCTTCTAAGTGTGGTTTGTCGGTTTATGTACACAAGTTTTTAATTAAAAAACATGGTACGTGATTAGGCGTTATGAAAAATAAATCTAGCCTCAAAGTAAAATAGTACCAATGAAGATAAAATTAAACATGAACTTTGCATAATGTAAACAACAAATCAAACTATTTAATTTAATTTAAATTTAATTAAAAACAGGAAACATCTCCTTCACGAGGGTGTAAAGGTAATAATAAAATGAAGTACTACCTTCCCGTAGAAATTGAAATTTGTAATCTCGTAAACAATTTCATTGGCACAAACAAGATGTCTAAGGTTTTATTTTATAGAGGGGTTCAGGGACAATATGCACGTGCAGAGATCCATCCACTACAACCCCTATGTTTGATTCGTCAACAAATCGGAAC
This sequence comes from Nemapogon koenigi, assembly GCA_963924495.1. Lineage (NCBI taxonomy): Eukaryota > Metazoa > Arthropoda > Insecta > Lepidoptera > Tineidae > Nemapogon > Nemapogon koenigi. The sequence goes on from OZ004642.1 coordinate 2,896,182, forward strand.
GTAAGGGTTGTCAACATAAAACTTTTAGGTAGTTACCTACCTGTGGTTATGAGTTTTTTGCGGACCAAATCCTCGGCATATTTTTGTCAAATTCCCATTAAATTGGCTCAAGACCGATGACGTGACGTTAGAATATGACAAAAAAACCTCGCATTATTTATATTCCTTATATATATTCATCCTACATCCCAATCCTACCTAAAGTACATCCTAAAACTAAGTAATACAACAGAATAAAGAACTATAATAGTGTGTTATTTATAAAAAAAACTAGCTATTTGCCTGCTACTTCGTATGCGTTGTATTAGGAATTCACCCTATTGGGTAGGTATCGTGATATTAAATAGCATATAATCTTCCCCAAGAATTGAGCTATCTAATGCAAAAAAAAATTTTTAATCAGTCCAGTAGTTTTTGAGTCTATAGAATAAGAACAAACAAACAATTTTTTATAAGTATATTAGATTTAAGCATATTTTTAGAATTTTTATTTGTATAGAGGAGTGGTCTCCGAAACGGCTAAATTTATTTTGATGAAATAAAAAGTAATTAATAATGATCTTTTTTACTTCATTAAAAATACTGGTGTGAAAACTTATAATAATTGTAAAATATCAGTTAAATCACTTTTTTCACTGCAAAAATTACAAACGTATTTCTGATTATCACACCTGTTCGCAGACAACTAACTAAGCTTACAGAATAATCAAGAAAGTTAGAACGAAAGCAAATATAATATAAAACTTTCCAAGACGAAACTTCTTAAAACTTCTTTGTTTGAGAACAGTGACAACCCTACAAAGTTAGAGACAGATCCCCTTTCTTTGCATTGGAATCTAACTAGAAATGTTTACCGAATCTCCCTTCCTGCTATAAATATGTCCAAATATATAATAAATCCAAAAGTAATAGACTAGATGAAACAGAAATCGTTGTAGTGGGCGGAGAAATTGAAGCTTAAGATTGTTGCAATACAATGTATTCAAAATAGCATTAATACAATTTGATATTAGTTAGAGCTAGAACTATATTACGCTAGCTAGTAAAAAGATCTCGGATAATATTTACAAAAATAAACTTTAAATAGACGAGAATTTGAAGAGAGTGTATTTTTGTATTTTACAAAAAATTAAATACAAAAATACACTAAAAAATGTATAAACGAGCGTGTGTACCAATTTAGTGGGGTTTTAATTAAATAAACTATTTAAAAATAATGCAACTGATATGGCATATGGTTGGACGGGCCGCGACGGGCCATCGCAGGCCTTTGCGGATGCCTGTCGGCCTGACTAGGCGCGGCCTGGCACACGGCAACCCATGAAGTTATAAAAAAATACAACTACAATCCTAATTAAAATATTTACAAAATTTAAATCAATCATTGTTTTCACAGAGATGAAATCCCAATAATGATTAATTATTAAAATTACATCAGCTATAATTACGAATGTGAAATATTTGAATTTAATTTTGTACAGAGATAGAAATACGCACGCAGACGCATCATCACGGCATTTATACCTTGCGGCGTGACCAGAGGCACTTGTAACAATATCCACCTTTAGAAAGTTGTCCATATTAAACAGAACAGGTGGCAACCCTGTCGCTGTTCTTCCTATTAAAATACTTTAATTTCACTTCGAACCACGAAGAAAATATATCTATCTCTCTATCATCCTAAAAAGGGAGCCAGAGACAATCAAATGCCATTTGCAACCATCCTTTTGGATTATTATTAAACGATACAAACACAAAAAAAAACATATGAGCCTCCGATGAACCCTATAAATTCGGTAGCAAACGATTAATCTCTTCAAAAACAATACTTTAATTTCGTAGAGGCATTTAGAACCAGTTTTTAAAGAACAATAGGTACCAGAAAGTCACGGCATGATCTTGGCCTTTTATTAACAAGTACCTACCTGTTGTATGATACATGATCTACAAACTCAATGGCTCCATCATTAGTGTACTCATATATCAAAAGAGATTCAAGCTTCCGTTATAGTTCTTTGGAAGTCATTTTATTACTTTTTGTCCCTTAGATATAAATATATGTAAGAGTAATCATTTGTCCATGGCGTTTTAATTAGACCTAGCATTAATAATCTTATAGATCGATGTCCAACCTAATTCTAGAACTCAGGTTATATGTATAGCACAATCGCCGAGCATATATTATGAAAGGATTCATGAATATATAAGAAGAATATATTATATTGTAGCAAATGGCATTCGATTGTCTCTGCCTAACTCCTCTTGGGATAAAAGGCGTGATGATAGATAGATAGATCATAGCACATGATATCTTACTTTCTTAAAAAATCCTGTTTTAGAAAAATGAAAAATGTCACTCCAAACTTTTAAACATTTTCATTTATGATATTACTATAAGTTACAGAATCTAGTTACCAAATATTTATATTTTTATTTTATGACAGCCCAGTCAGTGAAAGTGGTCAAAATCCGTTAATAACTGCGAAGAAACGTTTTGACCTCAGCGCTCCCCACGAAACACATTCGATACAGAACATTATTTGGTTATGTAAAGTAATGACCCATAGTGACCTACCGTCGTCGGTCAACGGTTCATTATTACTATGCAATAGCTGTACAACTACATATTATAAATTGGAAAGTGTGTGTTTTTACGTCTTCATACGACGGCGATGCAGATTTTCGTATAATAGGTATGCAATTTTTATTGTTTTTCGGTTCTGGCGATATCGCGAGACAATTAATGAATGTTTGGGTCGACCCATGCACCCACCGGCTTCACCCACCAGTGGGTGCGGATCGACGTGATGTCATGCCCGGATACAGGATTTCGTTTGGGGGGGATTTTTGTGTGAATTTACCTAACTTCCGGAAAATTTAAAACTTAATAAAGATTTAGTTTGTTATCTATGTAAAGTAAGGTGCGTCGGTGGCCGAGTGGTTAAGCTAAGCATGCCACAGGTTCGATCTCAGATCCCAGCCATGTACTATTTATTTTAAATAAATGTTTTTTTATAATTAAAAACTTAAGTAAATAATCTGACAAACCACATTTAGAGGCTTTTCCATGTAAACATATATACCTCAACAGCACTGGCCATTCGTTTAGGTATAGCTTCACAAATACCATCGGCAGAAAGAGGCAGACTTGGTCTTCTGCTGGGTACTCTGGAACCGTAACACGGTTTCGGGAGCTGTGAGCCAACCCGTGATGAAAGAAAAAAATCTATGTAATAATTACATTTCAATAATGCTCTGTTTTTAAAATGTATCTTTAAAAAACTGAACACAAACAAAAATTGCAAAATTACACGTACACATACACACTTCCACATTTTAGTACGAAACACAGAATCGTAATTTCCTAAATCGACAAAATACTTAACACTGATACCATAAAGATCTACAAAAGCTTTTCAAGTAAAGCTCGAAGATATTTTCCCACCATTTGGTATAGTTTCCACGCTTGAAAATTTGCCCCATCATTACTGACCGAAGTCTTTGATCATGCCCCAAGGCACACTTGTGTCCCAAACACGACTTATTGCATAATATTGAAGTATACTGATTGATATTCGATTTTGGTGCATCAAAAATAAGGTTCAATTTGGAAAGAAATAATTTCAGATTGTTTGTATCATTAAGAGTGGTGCACTCAGTATATTCCTCATATTTTTACCTTTTGTCCGTCGCGACAGGTGATGGATGGTGCGTTATTGTTGTATGTCACATTAACTTATGAAAAATGAAGTGTTTTGTTTACTTTTGCTATTGCTTGCAATTTAGTTCTCATGATCATCGCTTTTGCGTTCAAAATGCTGTTGCACATTAACAAGTTTAGGGCCTTAATTGAAAAAGCGTTCGTCTGCATTATTAATGGAGAAATTCTGTATTGCATTAAGGATTTCAGAAGTTTTTGCAATTTTAAATATAAACTAGTCGAGTGTCTACAGTTTTAGAAGGTAATTTTTGAAATTTGGTTTTGAATATTCAATACAAAACGGTCTTTACGAAGAATGTGTGATATAAAGCGTATTGACCGCATCCGGAACGATGTCATTAGAGAAGAATGCAGAGTAAAAGATGATGTTGTGACTGAAATGAAGAAAATTAGTTTACGCTGGTTTGAACACGTTGTAAGAATGAAGGATGAAAGATTGACTAAAAAGGTTTATATGGCTGAAGTGAAAGGAAATGCTGACAGAGGAGGATCTAGGTGTACTTTTACTGAAAACTTAAAAAAAATATTGAGCTATGGAAATATTAAAAGTAGGTACACACAATCGCCTAGCATGAAAGGTATGATGAATGTCAAAGAAACGAAAGAAGTATGTCAGGATCGTCACAAATGGCATTCGTTTATCTCTGTCCAACCCTCTTGGGATAAATGGCGTGATGAGAGATAGATAGATACAAAACGGCCTTTATACCTTGCGGTGTCAGTGTCCACTTTTTCCAGTTATCCATTTTAAATTATCTCATTTTTCCATTACATTTCTTTGATTTCTTGCAATGATTCTTGCAAGAAAACGACTGAATTTTTGATGTTTTATAGAACATACTTTTTGCCGCTCGTATAAGGTACATACTTCATTGAATTTGCTGACAGCTGTCATTTTAATGAAGGTACAATTAACAGACTATAATCTCTAATAAACTTTCTCGCGTTTACTCTTTCTAACTTCTCAGTCTGGTAAACCTTCACCAGTAAAGCACCAGAAAACAACTAGGTTGCATATTTCAGGTTAACCTGTCTGTATTTCGTAGTTATCTCGAGTGATCTTTACGCCTCTTGCGTTTACGTCGCACATCAAAGAGCGGAACACATGGGGGGGAATTCTCTACAACGATTTTGTATCGAAATAGAGCGGTAGACCACACTTTTAATTACTCAAGTGTCCTAAATATTCTGAAACACTACGAAGTTATGCCGAAATTAAAAAAACAAGCCAAGTGCGAGTCGGACTGAAACGTGAAGAAACGTGATGTCAACTGTCTGTGATAGAAAAACTATACCAAATTCAGACTTTTCCATTCTTCGTCCCACCGCATATTTCCGGTTTGGAAGTAAAATGGGAATCAAGTATCTGTGCCAAATTTAATCTAAATCCGTTTAGCTGAATTTAGGTTCGCACGCAAGGCCGTATAGGTACCTTAAATAAAACCGGCCAAGTGCGACTCGGACTCGGATATTTAGTTTATTCTGTTTTTTAGTATTTGTTGTTATAGCGGCAACAGAAATACATCAATTCTGTGAAAATTTCAACTGTCTAATTATCACGGTTCATGAGATACAGCCTGGTGACAGACAGACAGACAGACAGACGGACAGCGGAGCCTTAGTAATAGGGTTTCCGTTTTTTTACCCTTTAGGTACGGAACCCTAAAAATCAATGAACCTCATTAATTTGGGTATCAAAAGTTTTTGAAATTGATGTTGTTTTTATGATTGTATCTTTTAATGAGCACTAGCAACCCCGCCCTCGGCTTATATAGGTTTAAAACAATTTGAATACCTACATATACACGCTTATAACTACTTATCTATTAGAGATAGATATATGCTACCGCGGACTTTTTTGTAGATCATTTTATTCTGCACAATTATTTACTACATCATTTTATTATATCTCTGACGGATTAGACAGCATATGCTATGAAAACTCGCTAGGACTAACTTTTTCCCGGACTTCAAAACCTTTACTCGTAAACCTTCCCGGTGAATTACCTATATAATTGAAAACCGAAAATACCTTTCATACATGCTTCGGCGATTGTGTGTACTTTTAATATTTCCATCAATCAATCAATTTTTTATATGTTCAGTAAAAGTACACATAGGTCAGCATTTCCTTTCACTTCAGACATATTAAACCTTGATTAAAACAATCTTTCATCCTTCATTCCTTCATCGTGACGAAACCAGCGTAAACTACTTTTCTTCATTTTAGTGACAACATCATCTTTCACTCCGCATTCTTCTCTAATGACATATACCAGTTGAGTATATACCAAAGGAGACGTGTAGCGTGTAAATCACCGAACAATTGACGTCCTAGATCGCCTTTCCCATTTAAAACATCACAATTAACTATTTTCCTAGAGCTCCGCGACATAAAACGATACCAACGAAATCTAAGGTAACTTAAATTACTGCGCACCTGGTCAGTTTAACTGGTCAAAGGGCAAAAAATTGGCGAAAGGGGGAGCCCGTCTATGGCCCCTCGAGGTTTTTATGAAAATGAACTTGGCCTTTTGATTGTTATTGAATTATTACAATTCAATCCATACATTATAGTTCATACATGTCATCATGTTAATTATTTTAATGTCATGCGTGGGCTTAACTGACCTCGAAAATCATAACGCTGGTATTCTACTTATATAAAAATCTTCATTGATTATTATTATTGTATCACACTAATGGTCACAGTAGAATCAAATTGAATATTAGAATAAAATTGTTCTATCTGTCGGTCAGACACCAAGCCTTCATCATCATCATAATCATCATCAACCTTTTAAGATCCACTGCTGGATCATGGTCTCCCTCTAGTGCACCATTTTTAGTGGTGCGAGCATTGATAGGAATTGCCATAGTCACCACTAAGAAGCCTTACCAATTATTATTTAATCTATGGTCTTACTTCCTCTCAAAATACCTCAAAAGAAACATGGTCACTCATGGTAGCCTTAAAAATTCCAAGGGCTAAATGAGGAATAATTGTCTTCCGCTGGGTACCATGGAACCGGTAACACTCTACTATAGGTTCATTTTAAACGGATCACGGTTCAATCAATGGGTTATTTTATAATTAAAAACTTATGTACATAATCCGAAAAACCACACGAGGCTTTTCCATCTAAATATCCTCAACAGAACTGGCCCTCGTTAGGTATAGCCTCACAAATACCATCGGCTAAAAGCTGGGTACTCTGTGACCGATAACACACGGTTTCGTGAGCTGTAAACCTTGATGTTGCTTATATCATTTTTAATATGATATTCCCATGTTTTAAGGTTTTTTAAATCGATTATGAGTTCGAAAGTTCATACTCTACAAGAAATTTTGTAAAAAGATTGTGATTTTATTTCTTTATTGTTCGTGAAAGTAAGTTGTGGTCTAATGTTACAACAAGACCAGTGTTTGCCAACATTTTTACAATTAAATTACGCAATCTCGCATCCTTTTATAATTCGTCCGTGAAAATTTAAAATAATAGGAATAAATACTGTCACAAATAGACTGCATCCGTACTTACAAACCCGTATAATACTGACTGAAATCTGTGGATCTAGAGATTTGAAATCTTGCGGAAATATTTCATGCTAAGAAGGGATGAAAAAGGATAGGTGTTTGTATGGAGAAACATCCTGTCAATGGGAAATCTCATCGGGCACATATTATTGAAATATATAGGTACCTAAGTACTTTTATCTATCTATCTATCATCACGCCTTTTATCCCAAAAAGAGTATGCAGAGACAATCGAATGCCATTTGCTACGATCCTGACATACCTCTTTCTTTTATATTCATAATGCTTTTTATATACATGCTCGGCGATTGTGTGTACTTTTAATATTGCCTTCGATCAATACATATTTTATTAGTTCAATAAATGTTACTGGGTTTCACCAGCATTTCCTTTCACTTCTGCCATATAGTTGAGAGACGAGAGACGAATGGCGGACAGTTGTAGAAACGATGTATTGACGATTTATCTCTTTGAATAAAATATATTTCTGTTACTACTATTTTTGCTGCTTTTATCCCACATAAATATTCTTAGTCAACCTTTCATGATTTATTTTTTAATTATTTTTTTCAGACGGAGTTCAAAGATTCGCTGAAAGACCAATATACACAGAAGTAAACCCAGGTGAAGACGCGTTGTTAAAATGTCGCATATCTGACAAGAAGGGGGTGTGCTCCTGGCAAAAAGATAATAAGGTAAATAAGATTTTTTTTATCTTACCTGAAATAATTTTTATAGTGTTTTTCCCTAAATAAAGACCTCGTACCTATGCCAAATATTGAATTTTACCTAAACTATGTCCAATTTTCTATTTCGCTGACGTTGTCCCTTAAGCAAGTGAAAATCGACCCCCAATAGACCACTTTGGGAAACAAAGCATATAAATAACTGAATTGCCTTCACATCCTAGCCCTTATACTTTGCGGTGTCGCCAGAGACACAGTAACAGTGTCCACTTTTTGCCAGTTTTCAATATAAAACAGGTGGCGAGTCTGTTGCTGCACTAAATGAACCTAGATGTGACACTTCTTTAACTTCTTTAACAAATGTATATGTTTTTTTAGAAGAAGTGCGGGAAAATTGGTGGTTAGCATTTTCGTCACGGGTGGGTATTGAACCTAAGTCAAGTCCAAGAATAGCACCAATTAGGCTATCGTCTCCTTATCAACTAAATTACGCCGTAACAATTATGCCAACAACCGCCAATAAGCATGAAATTTATTTCTCACTGTGCTGTCAATTTTGGGGATTCTCAATGATTCAAATCGGGGATTTTGGGGAATCAAGGTTGGCTAATATCGGTCCGGTCAATTTTTGAACGCATTATTTCCACATCATTGTCTATGGTTGTGGAAATCTTCCGTGCGAGCATGGCCGTTCAGAGACAATATCTCTTTTTTTTTCTTTTTTCTTCACGGGTTTCTTTACGGTGTAAACGATTTACGTGTTACGATTCCAGGGTACCCAGCGGAAGACCAAGTCTCCCTCGTGTAGCCTATGGTAATTGTGAGGCTATATCTAACGAGTGGCTAGTTCTGTTGAGATATATTTAGATGGAAAGCCTCTAAGTATGGTTTGTCGGACTATGTGCATAAGTTTTTAATTAAAAATCCCGTTGGTACATGGCCGGGATCCGGAATCGAATCCGGGGTCTGCCTAGTCACCAGACGTCTTAACCACTCGGCCACCGACGCACCATTTTTATTATATCTTTCTCTTTCTAAGTGAGATTTTGTCTATGTAGAGAGAAAGAGAAAACATATGACAGGCTGTATGCTAATGTATGAAAGAATAAAAACCGTTTTGTTCTTTAATATAATAATTTCGGGGATATTTTTGGGAATTGCGCCGACTTGTGTGGGGAATCAAAAAAGTTACATTTCAAGCTACATCAAGCCATTTATAGCTATCTTTATTAGTCACCTTCATTATCTAATGAGTACAAAAGTTTTTGTTCGCTTAAAATGTAGTTTAGAATCGTGACGCGCTGCAGGAAATATACCTTTACTTAGCACACGTTTAGATCGTTCACGGATAACTTACGAATACCTTTTAAAAACCGTTGCTCTAGTCTTTTTTTGAAAAAAATGTAGCACAGAAGCTTTTATACCTTATATTATTATATACTAGGTACTAGATTACTATATTATTTCTGAATGTTGTTTTTATGTAGGTAGGTCAAAACTAATGTTTGATACGCCATTTAGAAGATTATTTCCCCTCGAATGGCGAAAAATAATCAAACAAATCAAAATTAAATATTTTTTTACTTTAAACTAATTTATGTATTTTGTAAAAGACGCCACCTGTTGGAGATCACTTGAACTATACTTGCGAAGTTTTCACACGGGTCATCTAGTATACTATACAATCTATTTCTAACAATTCAAGTAGACCCTTGGAGTCCTTCATAAGGTCCTCATCATCATCCAGTAAATATATAAGTTTCTACTGAACATCTGCCAACACTTTACACTTCGGGCTGCGGCCCTGCCGTTAAACTCACTAAAAGTGGAAATTGTTACCTATATGTATATGTATAAAAGCAATGTCTCATTGACTCATCATCGCCCAGACCAAACCGCTAAGGATAGAAATAATTTGGAGAGTGTGTTGATTTAATATTGTGGCATTATTAAAGAAATATCCCCACGACTGATCATCTCCTCTGGTGACAAGAGGGCTGGCTCCTTCAGCGGGGAAATGCAGCCACTATTCAACGGACCTGGTTTATTTAGTTCCATTCAATTTAAAGGTTTTTATATGTCTCGTTATTAAAATATTATCGAATGAAAATAAATTTTAAAAAAGAAGGAATATCTCTAAATTCAACCCCTAGCTAAGGGGAGAAAGGGGGTGCAAAAGTTTGTGTAGGATTGTTTTTTTATATTTAGAGAATTTCAACGGTTCACCCGGGGCCGAAAAGCTACTGAGGTTAAATGCCGTCATAATTGGTAAATAAATCGTGGTCGGTGCTTTCGTGACGAACGTTTGCTAAAATAAGTTTAGAGGTAAAAAAATTAAGTCTTGGGAAATGTGGTTCTCACACACACTTTCACGGCCTTTATACCTTGCGGTATGAACAGAGACACCGGTAACAGTTTCCACTTTTTGCCAGCTGTTTATATTGAACAGAACAGGTGGCATGCCCGTTGCTACACTTAATGAACCTAGATGTGTCACTTCTTTAACAGACGTAAATATCGGTTATTTTTAGAAGATATCTTTAGAAAAATGTAAGCGAGATGGAATGCTATTAAAATCGATAAGATAAGATAGACCAAGATTCACGTATCAGAAACGTATTCTCAACATAACCTCTCGTGATATAATAAACGAAACGGACTTCGCCTGTATGAGTATTATATAAAAACTATTGAAAAAAAGCAGTTGTAGTTAATGTTTTCTTAAATTATTTGAAATTATCTATGATATAAATGAAATAGAATTGTACACTAATACATATTTTAAAATAATTAAAGTCGCAAAGTCGGTTAAAAATACGCGAAAAATTTAGGACTTTCAGGGCTAATATATTAATATTTATAAGCAATTTTAATATCGACTCCAAGATATGTCCAAGTTAAATATGGGACAAACGTTATGAGACGGGTTCTTAATTCCTCAGTCCCATCCCATACCTCGCAATTTAAAAACTGACTAAAAAAACTGACCGATAAAATATACTTACTCCATAAAAGAAAGTATTGAATTTCCAAACAAAACAATAGTTAGTATTCATGGAGGTAACTGTAACAATTTACGTAATTAACATATTCATCAGAACTGGCGTTAAAGACAACAATGTTTCACACATCGAGTTAGCTTTTCTTCATACCTTCGCTTCTAATTAGGTCATAGAGAACTGAGTGTATTGATGAAAGTTTCCGTAACGGCTGCTCGGATGCAGATATCTGTCTGTCGTTCACGCAAAAACTACTGAACGGATTTTGTTGTGGTTTTCATTATTAGATAGGTTGCTTCACTGGGAAGGTTTACGAGTATTAAACATGGACCTATCATGTTTAGGAGCTGAGCATTAACAGTATAAGTGAATCAAGTCGAAGGAAAAAGTTATACTACCTTTCCTCCCGGGATTTGCCTGTGTTTCATTCCGATTCCTTGCGCCGTTTTGGTGGAAAATAAAGGCATACAAACAAATAAACTACAAACCATCCATACCTAAAAAGGACCAAGGTATCATATGATACTTTTGATCAAGGAATATACTACCGAGAAAGTTTAAAAAATAGGAATAATGTAAATATTAGATATAACAAATCAAGAGTAGGGTCTACTCTAGATTATGTGATTTTTTAAATTACGAAAAGTTTCAAGCTATATACATCACTATTCCCAATCTCTCTGTAAATAAATCCACCTGTGTCACTGTAATTTAGCATATAAGTAGTTACTTATTCAATATAATGTAATGAAATAGTCGTTATTTTTTCAATTGGTTTTATTTAATAGGAAATATGGGTGGTAAAATAAATGATCAAAGCTCTTAAATTTCATTTCATTGAGAGAAATTGGGAAAAGTTTATTCTAGAAAAATTATGGATACAGGAGCCTTAAGACCCCTCATCAAAAATAAAGCTACATAAATATAACTTTGCGCTTGGCGATACTGACCTCTTAAAAGACAGCAATATCTACTCCAAGGAATAGTTCAAAGGAATTAGTTGGCAACATTGCAAGTTGAATTCAAAGTATGCTCGTTATATTACTTGTCACGATTTACAAGTCAAGATGGCGTGATTCACTATTAAGCCTGCGGTCTGGGAAACTAAGCGAAGACCTTGTTTGTCGCTAACCTTTTCCTGCTAGTTCAAGAAGGTTCATATCCTAGCGCCTTAGATATAAGAATAGGTAGGCAGTGATAATTTTCAATCATTGTGAAGTTCAGTTACTCTTCTCGTGGGTTTGATTTTTATGGTAAAAGGGTTGGAAGAACTCCATGGCCTCGTCCCTCCATCCCCTTTTCGCACCCGCACTGCTCGCACAGGATACAGTTTTCATCCTCACACCGTCGACACGTTCTGCATACGAACGAAAAAATTCAGTGACTCGTTCCTGTGGTCGTACTGCCAAAAAGTGGAATGAACTTCCGGCGTCGGTCTTTCCTCTTTTCTACAACCTTGGGTCCTTCAAGCGAAGCGTGAAAAAGCATCTCTACGGGCATAGTGGGCGCGATGGCGGACTGTATTACCACCGGCGAACTTAACGTACGATCTGCCAGTCGCGCGCATTCGTGGACCAGCCTATTAAGCCTATGCTTAATAATCAGGCGGTGGCAAGGTCACATATCGTCTTCTCTTTAAAAAAAAACTTGAAACCAGAAGTCCCAGGTTCAACCCAGACTTAAACCAAAAAGCACTATAATACAATAGTTATAAAGAAAGCAGAACCGCGGCACGTAAAGTTATTCGCACTTAAAAATTAATATTTGTTTGTTTGTTCGTATTCTATAGACTCCAAAACTATTAGACCGATTTGAAAAAAATATTTTTGCATAAAATAGCCCAATTCTTGGGGAAGGTTATAGGCTATTTAACATCACGCTACCTACCCAAGGGGGTGAATTATATTCCACTTGTTCTGATAAAAATGGGTAAAGTTGGTTAAAATGTCGTAATTTTCTTAAAATAATATGTGCTTTAATCGACACCTCGTGCTTCGGAGGGCACGCTTCTCAAAAATAACTGATATTTAAGTCTGTTTAAGATGTAACACATCTAGGTCTATTAAGTGCAGCAACAGGATTGCCACCTGTTCAGTTCAGTTCAATATGTTCAGTGTCTCTCGCCGCACTGCAAAGTCCACGATGGTGCGTTTTTTTGCATTGCGTGTCTCAGAATGGTTTTGCTCATAACTTAGTTTTGACACTTATTCAGGATTTCCTGAATTTAACCACTAGAGTCCATAAATTTCTTGTAGACAAAATCGAATTCTTTCAAGGATTTCGTCACATTAGCTTTGTATGTCCTTCTTTCAAGATAGTTGAAGGTCGGAGAGCGAAAAAAGATGCTACTTTTTGTCCCGGGAATCCATCGGTATTACTTATTATGTCATATTTAAAATATTCCCAAGCGGAAAATAATTTTCACGTTTCAAAATTCAACAGAGACGAGTAAATTACTTAAATTACATTTATATTAAGGAGCTTACTAAAAGCTTTTAATGCTTAGTGGGATATGAAATTTATTATTTAAATACGAAATCTGTAAGCTTACCGTCTTGCCGCTACCTGTATTAAGGTGTTTCTACACTGAACTTTCATATAATTAGAGATTACGCCCGGGTTCGCTTGGGCACATATTAATTTTATATTACTTTGTATAAATTTTATCCTCCAAGAACTTCATGTCGAGGAGAGACTGTCGGCTGTCGTTCAATTTAGGATCCTTATGCCCGCTTGCACCAATGTCACACAAATATATTCCTACGAAGCACTAGGACTCGATTAAGCAGAAGCCAAAGTGTTCCCCATTAGGATTATTATTTTGCGCACTGGCGGCAAACAATTTTCTGGTTTTATAGTTCTCGCACAGTCGAACAGACGGACGCGCGCCAAGGAATTTCTTTTATACTATGAATCATTCATCAACAATGATATTGTTTCTACTAAGAAGCCTTCCAATCTTAACATACCTCTGCATTATCAGCTGCCATTGATAATAATCTTGAGAGCCGTTAGCTTTAAGGACCGTTGCTCTCAGTCATCTTGTATCTGTCAAAAATATGGTAAATCACCTCAGAACAATTAAATCTTCATTGATATAAAAAAAACTTTCTATTTTTATAGGTATTAATGTAAATCTCAGTTAATCCTGGAAAGGTGAGTTTATTTATACAACATTTCCTTATCACACAGTTGATAGTTATTATTTCAAATTGGATTGAGTCATATTTTTATTATGTAGGGTTCTAAATAGCCGTAGTTTTCAAAACGAGCATTGCTTTTGCGTTTTGAAAACTAAACTATTTAGAACTGAGATTTGACATATTTTTGACAGTCATAAGATGACCTTGACCAACGGCCCACGGCCCTCATAAAAATATTACAAATGCGAAAGAATTTTGATGAAATAATAAATAAATAAATAGCAAGTTTATGTCCTGGATTAAAACCTAGGCTACTTTGTCAACAACGCTTATATCAGACACAAAACAAAAATGTCATTATTTCTTTTATTTCTTTTTATTTCCACGCAGATGAAACCGCGGACAAAAGCTATAGTAAAGCCAATAACTTGGAACCTAATATGAAACAGCCTTTATTTTAAGTCGCTCTTTATTGATGTATCAAGTCGTGCCGGCATAGCAACGTGTGCTTATACGAGTAAGGAATATTAAAATGTGTGGAGTCACGAAGTTTGTGTCATTAACTCTATAGTGTGGTCCCTTGTACGAGTTGTACGTGATATACCGGTGACAACACAGCTAATTATACAGATTTTAACATACTTTCTTATAAAAGTAAAAACCGTGTTACCGTGGCCCTGGGTACCCAAGGAATACATAAAAGATTTAGTCGTTGATATAGATCTACATAATTTTAGTATTGATATATTCTGTGATATTACCAACACTAACTAGCGTAAAGTCCGTATTTATGTACTTGTCTTATTTTGTAAACAAACTTTGCATGTCATTATATTGTTAAATAAAAAAAATATGGTTATGTTAAAAAACGACCAAGCCTTACATTAGTCCCATATGATGTGTAACTGTAGGTTAAGCGCACAGCTGATGCGTTCTCTTTCTCGTCACACACACGCACACACTGTTGGCTGACAGTACCAACCTCTCGGAAATGGGGGTTGGTACCATCTGACGGCCAACTCTTCCACAGCGCGCGCTCATTGATCAAACCCACAGAACACGGAAGATAATTCCGTGCTCTGTGATCAAACCAAATGGCTTCCTGTTACGTACTTCCGCCCCTTTTCACCAAATTACTTCCACAGATTACAGGAAAGCGATAGGAAAGATATTACATATAAAAAATTTAATATGACGTTTTTAGAGAAGGGAAATTTTAAATTAACTACAACTTATTTAAAAAAAAACATCCAAAAAATTTTTACTAAGAAATCTAGATGCTAAGCGCCAAAAAAAAAATAACCGATACTTAGATAGAGGTACATCTGACATATTATCTAGGACAAATTGAATTTACATGTATAGGTATTTTGTATAGAAATATCAGTTTTACAATATTTACGCTTCGTCCGTGGAGCCCATATTACCTTTCAATCCCTATTATGGTCTCGAGTTCATACAAAAATCCCATATAAAAAGCAGTTTCAGTTTTCTTGACAACTTTCCTTTCCCTAAAAACCTTATTCAGACCATTAAGAACATTTCAATTAAATTTCCAAATTGGTCCAGACATTATTCCAGTATTCATTTTTTATTTATATACGTATTGATTGTCACTTTATAAAAGCAGAAAACTTTTTCATGCTCGTTTAAAAGCATATGTACGGTACCAACAGAGTACTGCGTTTATTAAATTAACTTGAAAATATTGTAAAATACTTATGAGCTACTCTGAATTCAACTCCTATATAAAACTAAATAATTAGGGTTTCTTAGATCTCCGATGAAAAAACGGAAACCATTCAGGATCACTCTTGTGTCTGTCTGTCCGTCTGTCACAGCTTATTTTGTCTTTTTTCAAACGCATGAAATGAAAGTACTTGTTATAAAGAATACAGTTTAAATTATTTAAATAAAATTTACCGTCCCCCCCCCCCCTTATCTTCAAAACTACTGAGTCTAAAATTGGTACGGAACCCTGAAACCCTCAGCGCATGAATCGTTCGCAACTTGGCCAACTAATTTTATTTTAAATTGCAGAGTATGTTCAAAAAGATGACTAAGAAATCAATCACCAATTTATATTCCTTTTGTAAACCGTTATCAGAAATCAGTTTCAGGGAAATGCAGTCAATTACGAATACAGTAATATTTTGCAACGTCATTTCGTTCCCATACACAACTCCATCATTACTCATCTCCGAAGATCAAGATAAAATAAATAAAAAACCAATCCATTGCTGCTTTGATTCGTTGGCTTTTTTGCATATTTTAGTCGAAGGCGGCCGTTGGAAAAAATAAGCCGATAAACCGATAAAGACCTCGATGAATACATTTAAAACTATGCACCGAGATAAGAATCGTGACGTTTTGGTCAGACATGCATTTACACTAATTGTTGGACCGATTTTTATCAGGATGACGTGGTTTTTAAAATTTTTTACTTCTTCGTCTGTTTGTCGCAATGACCTACTAAAGAAAGACTCCTATTTCTATGAAGTGAAGGCCAGCTAAAAAGTGCCTTGGCTCGTGCATAACCTGCAGCGCGGAATGCCCGGCCCGAAAATGTCCAGCACTAGAATTCCGAGCAAATTACTGGGTCGGGCAAATATAGTACACGGTGGCCATTGATTGACCCGTGTTTTTTGCCTTCGAGTGTAAACGAAAGATTTTAGTTCAACTAATCTCCAACAGTTAGCGTCTTTTACAAAATACATAAATTAGTGTAATTTTAAAAGAAACATTTAATTTTGATTTATTTGAAATTTTTTCGTCATTAGAAGGGGAAATAATCTTCGAAATGGCGTATCCAACATAAAAAAAGAGATGAGAAATAATATAGGGATGGTCTGAAGGCCGGTACACTTAAGGTTGTTTTTTTAATTAAAAAATTAAAAGCCTTCGTTTCCTTTCATATTTTGATCCCAAAACAAAAATGTAAAGCACGTAATATAATAGTATTTCGCCAAAAACGTATAAGTACAAATATTTTATAGTATTTTTTTCCAAGTATGACAACGGGATTGTTCCTATTATTACGGGAGGCACCGATGCGATTAAAGTCACGCTTGTGACTCACAATAGCGTTGCCAACTTTTGAATGCATTAGATTTTCAACCTAATTTTTATTTTCGTTACGAAAAAAAAGTAAACTGAGTAAATGTGTTTATAAACTTTTAAATTCCATAATTACATTAGTATTTTATTATTCAACTAGCTTTCCGCCCCCGGATTCGCTCGTGGATATTTTCAAACAAAACACAATATAGCGTATTGACTCAGGGATATCGTAGTTATCTATTCGTGAAAGAATTTTTAGAATCGGTTCTGTAATTTGAGGTAATTGTAGCAGTGAAATGAGGTAGATAAATTATTCTAAATCGATCGAATTAAAGTAATAAAATTTTAACATGAGCTCTGGCGGCATATCGCGTCGATAGATGTCGCATCGCAATACTGTCGCAAAACTGAAACCTGTATCGCGCTATTGAAAAATATTTAATAGTTTGGCATAAATATACACAAATTTCATTGGATTGTTGTATGTAACGACTTCTATAGAGCTAAAAATTATATGTCGCAGTCCTCGTTTCTCTGCAGCACATAGCTTCAGAGGGCAAGTAAAATCGGTGTCACCAATTTTCGATAATTAATAGAAGTTACAGCTAGACTAGTTTGCCATAATTATGTTATTAAATCCACAAGTTTGGTTGTGCCGATTTTAAATAGTGCATTTGGCAACGCTACTCATATCGGATCGTCGAACACAATATACGGGGTCTGAATTTATGGTTAGGCAGTTAGGCTACAACGATTTCACCATTGTACTCGGTTGTGTCGCATAGAAAAAGTCCTTTTCGGCTAGACACGTTTTAACTACTGTTTCTTTAATACGAATTCCTAGAATTTGTCGCCAAAAAATAGTTTGTACTGATAGGTTAAAAAAAAAATCTATTTGTCGTAATATTTTGCCTTAGATGGCGAGTCTATCGCTGATTAGAAACTTTGTCAGCAATTCCGCTAAAATATTAAATCTTCTTCTGCCTTCTTCAGCCTGTGTCCGTCCATGCTGAACGTAGGCCTTTTCAGCATTGTGCCATGTCTCCATATCCTCAGCAGTTCTCCTCCACGCTCTACCTTCTCTCTTCACGATGTCGTCACTCCATCTCGCTGGACACTACTATGGCCCTTTCTAGGTATCGCCCATTCTGTCAATAGTCTACTCCTACGATATTAACAATATGATAAGAACATTGGGTACCTAAACTAAATGCACCTAAATCCGTTCTGCCACTGCCACTACGGTGGCCAGAGACACAAGTAACAGTCCACTTTTTGCCAGATGTCCATATTGAACAGAACAGGTGGCAAGCCTATTGCTGCACTTAATGAACCTAGATGTGTCACTTCTTTAATATAAATAAATATCCGTTATTTTTAGAAGTGCGTACGCCCTCCGAATCTCGAGAAGCACATATAAGCACAAAAAAACTAAGCTGTGGTCTTTAAATTTCATTAAAATCGGTTCAGTGGTTTAGCCATCGAAACGTAACAGTGGTAACAGACAGACAGACAGAGTTCCGAATTTATAATATTAGATAGGACGGGTAGGTATATCCTGAAAATTGATTAATTCGGAACTAAAACAGACTCGGCGGGTATCTCATCGAAAATTGTCGATCCGTCCGCCGGATGATCTAGAGATGTCAGTCACAATATCTGTGTAATGTGTATGTGTGTGTGTGGACAGCAGTCCCGGGGGGTGAGCATGAGCATATATTTGACGTGACATCTTTTGTGTCGAGCGAAAGGCCAAAAACGTTTATGTCCATACAAGAACCTGCCACGGAATGCACGGGCCGGACCGTCCAACCCAAAATGTGCGAGCAAATTATGTGTATAGGTACCGGGACGGTTCTTGAGCGGTGGTCGTTAGATGCGCAGAACACAATTTTTGGGTCTGCTTGACGGTATGAGGTATTAATTTTAATTTTACCAGCAGTAAAAAGCAATCGTAAAAACAAACACCAATAAATCAATTACAATAAATATACAAGTTATATTGCACTCGAATTACATATGCGCAAACATTCTCCCCTCAAGAACCGTCCCGGTACCTGTACTTGTCTTTGCCTGGCCCTGCAAATTTGCCCTATCATTGTTGGGCCGGACATTCTCGGACCGGGCATTCTTTGGCTGGTCCTGTAGCGACATAAACGTTCGTTTCTAAAGACAGTTTTCTTTTTAAATATCATATCCCACTTAGAATATCATTATTTTCGAATCTCTATATTAATCGTCATATATAATTTCATAAATAATTTATACACACGATTTAACAACTTCCTTTCATTCGACACGTTTTGATAATAAAGTCACGTATCATTTTCTTACCAACACGTTCAACCGTTTTATAGTTAAACAAAAACACAAGTGACAAGTGAGGTACCAAAAATCTATAATGGAGATTATCTAATAATATTTTTCGAATTAGGTAAAACTAGAATAAAATCGAGCAATGGCGGTATATCTAACCATACACCTAGCTGGGAGAGGCTACAGCGAGCCTCAAGACCTAAATAGTCTCAAAATGTCTGGTGCAGAAGGCATGGGGAATCCACTGCACTAAGCTATTCTTTCTAAGAAAATTAACCATGGCGAGACAATACAAGGAGCGTCGCGCTGTGAACCGCCATGATTGACCACGACTGCTCTGTCAAGAGCACCACGACTAAGAAGAGGAACAATTAAATCGCGTTACTTAAGAACGGCTGGACCGATTTGGCTATTTTTTTAATTATTCGTAATAGTTTAAATAATTAAGGTTATTGGAAAATT